>JAAXYW010001684.1:0-19711 GCA_036851895.1 Orthonychiurus folsomi | reverse complement strand
TTGAAACCTTGAAATCGGACAGCTACACCAGCAGATGCAACTAGTCCCTATAATTAAAAAATTATGTAGCTCATTGTTAGGAAACTTTGCAGATCACGTAAGGCCACGTGCTTCATCAACCCGAATCATCTGTTGAATGCATACCAGCTAAAATTTAAGACATCACTTGTCAGACCAATCCAGCATTACTGAAATTATAATTAGTATAATTAATTAGTTAATTAGTACTTTTTTATTGTAAAAGAAAGCCAGGGCTAGGGGTTTTCATCACACATTGTTTTTCATCATCAATCAATTATTACTTTCCCAGGTTTTAAATACTTTCTCAGTCAGTTTCAATCCCCGAGGTCAAATGTCCTAGTGCTAGGTCAGTACAAAATGAAGAAAGTATTTTTTACTCTTGCATTTGTACACAGTGGTTATTTTCCAGTGCGACGTCATCAATCGGAAATTCAAGAATTTAATGCGGGTGATAACTTACCTGTCCCTTCAAACTTCTTCTGTCAATTCAAATGCAAATGTGTGCTTCATTAGTGCTGGAGTCGTAGTTGCTTGATCAGAGTCATTCATTATTCATAACTGCTGGTAGTACTAGAAAATGGCTAACATCTTCAACCTGAGTAGTAACGAGCGCTTTGCTTTCTATCTGCTGCATCTCAAATTTTGAAAAACAACGAAGAGCAACGATGAGTTTAGTTTGTATCTACCATGCGAATTGTTAGCGAAACCTTTCAGCCAGCATACATTGGGCGCACGTACTAAAATGGCATGACAGGTCAGCAGACTCCTTTGCATTGATTAGCAATGCTTGTTAGTTTGGTGCAATTTAAGTGTGAATTAATAATTTGACACCCAGTGTTAAAATCCTCACATAAACGCGTGTCTAATTACTGAACAAGTTGATTCTATTAATTAAGGGTTTGGCTGTATGAGTGATCAATATATTAGTCTTTCATTTCTTTTATCCAGAGATATTGTTTCGTTTGGATCGTGACTTCTATCATAATGGGACCTCGTCGGATATACTGGATGCCTTGACGTCGGCAAAGGAGAATGTCGTAAGTGTAACCAAAATCACGCGTTTCAAGTATTTTTTCTAGTTTTATTAAAATGGAGTAGTTTGAATATTACATTTTGTCTTTTATATACTATTTTTTATGGAATTTGATGCTGAGGACACATAGACCGACGACGATGGAGATTTTTTGAGATTTATTGAAAGACTGACTGCGGCTAACGCGAATAAAAGAAATATGTTATAACATGAATTCAAAATCGCTCCTAATATTTATGTTTTCCTACATTCTGTTATGAAATCCTCAAATGTTGAGGCGGAAATATACAGCTATAACGAGTCAAAGACAAATGTTTAGAATTTCTTCGCAGGCAGGTTTAGGTAATGTTGAATCCATCAAGTACTCACCAAAGTATAATGCTTGCTGCTCTACCTCCCATTCGTCTTTAGAACGACCTTTGAAACAACCGGTTGTTTCGAAGGGTCCTCCTCTTCGACTATTAAAGGTTTTATTAGTTTACCAAGTCTAGTTATGGCTGACAAAAAGCAAAGGGCGTATTCTTTTGATGAAGGCCATGGGTGCAATCTGTAAATGAATAGCGCAACTCCTCGACATTAACGTTTTTAAAGTTTTTGTTTGTATTCAAGAAATAAGGTGATGAAAATAGAAAACACAAAATTAAAGTACTTTCTAGCACTAAACTCAACTGCTGTTAAAGTATAACATTAAACCTACGAGCTAGTACTCAAATATATCCAGCATCCTTGTGTTTTGGGCGAAGGGGAGGTGTGGTTTGACATACTTTATCTCAGTTACATAAGTTATATATTATATATTTATATAAATAATTATATATCTAGTTACATCGTATTTCGGAGGCATGTGGCGGAAAGAATTTGCTGGCAGCGGATGAGAATGTCGAGGACAAACCACTCACATGGACTTTTTACAATTCACTATTCTTCGCATTCACGGCTGTAACCACAATAGGTGAGTCGAGTCTACAATTACGTACACAAAATTTTAGTTACAGTTTCCATGTGTTAGCCATTCACTGGAAATTGCAATGCATTGTTAACAATTGCATGTGGGGTGGGTTGGGTGGCGCAGGATGTTAGAAAGACTCGCATGATGTGTCAGTGTCAGCTACGGATACATGTGTTTATTTGGCTTCACAGAACAAAAGTCAAAAAGGATAACAATGAAAGCACTCCAAAGATGTGACAGGAGAAATGATGGGCAATAATGATACATTCGAATTGCAGGTGTATTATGAAAGGCGTGCAGGGAATAGCAATTCTGATGGAATTTCAGCTCTCCGCGGGAGGCAAACAGTGCGTAAATGATTTCAAGACGCACCATTTTTTATTGGACGTGTTAGAAGCCATCGCGTTGCCGGTATTAACCAGGGTAGACAAGTTTTTGCTGAGCTCTCTAGAGAATCGCATGAATTCCAGGGTTAGAAAAAACTTTGGAAACCTGAAAAATTCCGGAATGCTCCGGTTTATCAACAAGTTTGTTGCTTGATTTATGGGTTGAGGTAGACCAACCCCAACTAAGAATACATTCCATTCTCTAAAATAATCGGCTTTATTTGGTTTAATGCAGATTAAGAATACATTGAAAAGAAGTGCGCATTGACTTAATTGATTTGAATTTCATCTGTGGAGTTTGCAACTGCGGCTCATTAAAAACAGGAAATTGATTATGCTATGCTTGCAAGACAATTGACAACTGTGAAATCCGAAATTAGATTTTGCACGGTTTTCGAACTCGTGCCACGCGAAATGTTTTATTCATGAGATGTAAAGCTTTAGCGGCAGCCAACCTCACGATGAATTTTATTAAGTCAAGTGAAACAGAAGCTCATTGAATAATATTAGTCCTTCCTGGGCGACAAATATGCAATCTGAAACAAATGAATTCAAAGAACCTTAAATTGTCATAAAATCATTCAAGTTTTGTAACTTGGATTGCTGCCAATTGCCGAGATATTTTGACATTAATTTATGGTATGATTTGTACAGACGACAGTATCAGTACCGAAATTTGTTTTCAATGGCTAAACAGGTTACGGGAATTTGACGCCAGTAATGCCAATAAGCCGGATGTTTACAATCCTCTACGCACTTTTTGGGATTCCGATTAATGGAATTATCATTTCCGGTCTCAGTGACTACTACAGCAAAAGAGTATGTACCTACGGATTATATTTAAATTTGTAAAGGGGAGAGCTTGCTGATTTGTTTTATTTGATTTCAGCTAATTAAGGCACACAAACGTTCAAAAGACAGCCAGTCAATGGATGCAAGAATCATTTTCATCTTTGACATCATATTTTACCTCATCCCGGGAATTTTGGTTTTTGTTGTTGCTCCGGCCGGGTTTTTTGTAGTAGTCGAGAAATGGTCGTTTCTAGATTCCATTTACTTCTGTTTTGTGACATTGTCAACTATTGGTTTTGGGGATTATGTGGCAGGTAATTGTGAATTCTTGATGAAGTTTGAAACTTTATTACTACAAAATATAAAACAATATAAAAATTATAAAATTAAAATTAATGTATATTCAATGTTCTTTCGTGTAAATTTCTACAGGCATGGGTGACGGACACAGCATTCTGCTCTGGTTGTACAAAGCAGTGATAATTATCTGGATCATGTTTGGCTTGGGCTATTTGCTCATGATCCTGAGCTTTATAACTAAAGGAATGACGTCGAAGCAAGTGAGGAGTGTAATAGAACGAAGGCTGGACGGAATCAAATCCACAAAGGAAAAGCTCTCCAAAGATATTGATTACATGCGACGCGTCGTCCAAGAGTTGTATTTAATTAAAGGCAAGCCAGCAGCATTTCCAACAGAAACTATGGTTGCTGAATCTTATGTGGATAAACTGGGAGCGTCTGAGTCATGCCATAACATTCGTTTTCGACGAAACGTTAGCTTTAATTTAAGAGATATTTCTGGAACCAAGAGACCAGTCCCAATTACATTTGCTCGAAGTTACTCCGAAGGGGATTTGGAAAGAATTGCAGCGAAAGCTGGACCTCTCGTGGCAGTCAATCAAACTGGTGAATCTGGTGAAACTTGGGCTATATCTGACGAACTCATGGAGAATCTAATGTCTGTCATTGCTGGGAACGTGAATGAAATGGTTCAAGCCGTTGACGACCTCAATGAATACGAAAGTAAACTGAATTCTAGTCAATTCGATCAAGAACAAGAAGGAAGTAGTGACAATCACACAGGTAAAATTTTATATTGGCAGATAATTATTAACAAAAACGGAAGACCAGGGCGGCAAATAATATTCTGATTAACAAATTCTAGATAATGACGTATTGAATGACTGGCGATTGGAACAATTTGACTCCGACGAAGAGATTCTAATTGAAGAAGACGAAGATGAGATCTTAAACGAAACCAATCTGGAAGAAGTGGTTGTGCACTTCCCTGAAGCCAAACCGGAAACGCTTATCGACAAAATTGGTGGCGCCATAAGAAAGATTTCTACGGGTAAACGAAGTCAAACTTCTTCAAGAAAGGTTTCTCGGAATGATCACGAGGAAAAGTAAGTTATTAGTCTTTCATGTATCTTGATAAATGCTCAGGAAAATATACATAACCCATAATTATTTTTATAGACATAGTCAAGCTGGCGCCGCTGACTTGACTCGGGCAATCCATGCTAGGTTATCAAATCCACCCAGAAAAATTTCCAAAGAGCAGAAAATTTACAGTGATGATGCTGTAATTTCAACAAATAAAACCCACCGTCCCTACCATCATCACCATACTCCCAGAGTCGGGTCGAATCATAAGTCCGGAGTCGGGGAAATCGCCCACACCCGTAAGATATCAAGTGCCGGCAATGCTCGAATGTTGAAAAACAACTCGGACAGTTCATTCACTGGGGATCAGAACGTGTTCCATCGTAAGGAGTCTGGACACATGTCAGGGAGAATTTCCATGGAGCACTCGGAAGATGAAAGAAGAAAAATCTCTGTGGAAAGAAAATCGTTGCAAACTTTATTGCAGACACTTGATGCCGTGCAGGATCGCCTTCATACGGGCGAGCTCTCAGGAAGACCCAGTCGATGGGCGGCTGCTGATGCATCCGAAGCAAATCGGCTACATCGGCGAAAGAGAAAAGTTGGAATATTTAATCCCGGATTTTCATTCCAGGACTCAGAATCTGGAAAGGATGCGGACAAGCACCAAGGGCCAGGAGCATGAGAAATTCGTATATCTTTTAAAATAGTTAGCTAATTATTTTTGTACAGTATAGCATATGCGTGTAGCGTATTGTTATTAGGTTATTTGTTATATAATCGTAAGTGTTATCCTATTAAAATGAAGACAAGAAACAAATTTCAACATGTTTAGCCATACACTAATTGTATTGGCCATTTGTATTTGATTAATGTTCTCTTTATATTTGCAGTATTAATCAGTATGTTACATTGAAGTAAAACTCTTTTCTATAATGTCTTTCACACTTCAGTTCTTCCATTTAAAAACGGATAACAAGGCTGAATATTTACCAACCGCTGTCTACTGTAAGCGCACTTGGAAGGTCCCGTCCTTCACCAGTCACTCAAGACTGGATTCTATTTCTATCATTACCCTCGCTGTTGTCAAATTTTAATTAGTGTGTTAGATGAATTTTTGATATATTAATCTGTTCACTCATTGATTGGGAGCCCAAACATGTACCCGCAAAACTCGGTAGAAAAACGTGAGGCTGGTTTTGCATTGATTAACTGATTTCTCTGCAAATTGCCAAACAATCCTTTGAATGAATTTTAATTTCTGGAGTTTTCCACTTTTAGCTAATGCGCATCAATTCATACTTTACTGCATCTCGCTCATGAAAGCAAGAGCATGAATATATTTGTTATCAATTGAGGATTGAAAGGGTTATGAAATGAAGAGATCCACACACACTAATCAATTTGCTTACTTATACGACATTAAAATTCTTGAGCAGCAGCCTGTCAACGTCAGCCTTGCTGTGTGCTGTGCGTGTGCAATGCCGGTCGAAACAAACTATCGTATAGAAAAATAATAAATTCATCTTCACATCTTGTGTTGCCTGCAAATGTATAAACTATATGAGAGTGAAGTATGTACATTACAAGCAAGGCAAGGGCGAGGAGGTTAGAATTGCTAAATATTTCTGCCACTCTGATCCTACAAGTTAAATGAATACTTGAATCAGTTCCCCGTCGCGTTCACTTTCAAGTTTTTATATTATAATTCTACTCAAACTCTTTTCAAAACATTTTTTTGTATTTGCGCAATGCATTTGTCGACCACATTCTTCCTATTGGTGTTGGGGCTCTTTAGCAACGGGTTTTCTCATTCACCGGAAAGCAAGAGTTGTAAGTTAAGGGTTAAATTTAGTACAAAAGTACACAAAAATAATTTATTAGATACAAAGATACATTTTGTAATTTTTGTAAGTAAACGCATTAGCTTTGGTCTTACAATTTAAAATCGTGTCATCGATTATTATCTACATCCAATTACAGTAATGAATTTGTTTTTGTGTTCTATTCAGTCCGAATATGTGTACCGGAGAAATTTATCGAAGACTGCATGCTCATGCAAACCGAGCTGGCCGGAAAAGGCGGTAGCATTAATATTGAATGCGTTCACGCAAACGACAAGTAAGGTTTGAGAGCAAAACAAATAAATTTTAATACACTAGATCTAGGACATTGTGTGCATTGTATTCCAAAGACGTGGATGTTTTATTGTTTATACCAAAATGCTTACAATACTAACCGTACTACCACATCTCTTGAAATGGTAAAATATAATAATTATGTTTACAAAGATTTATATACTTAAAATATCATCCTCAGAATTGGCTGCATTGAGAAAGTTGCCAGGGACGAGGCGGACTTTTTGCCACTTGAACCCGAAGAAATATATGTGGCTAACCAGTTCAGAAAATCCGCTTTTGGCATCATTGCTGAAATCAGGTCAACGGAATTCAAATATCGTAAGTAACAACCACACCGTTAGCTGAGTGAAATTCCGCAACTTATTTACGTATGGATATAAATTTGTAGGTGATTTCCGCTACGAACCAGTTGCAGTTGTACGAAACAGTGCAAGGATCCGATCCATTTCGGATTTGAAAGGCAAACGCTCCTGTCACACTGGATTTGGTCGAAATGCGGGTTGGAAAGTACCATTCTCGCATTTGCTGGACAAGGGTGAATTAGCTGATCTTTGCGAAGAAACAGATGCTCCAACTGTTGAAAGAGATATGTATGCATTTGCAAAATATTTTGGATCTGCTTGTGCACCAGGAAAATGGGTTCCAGAGGAAGACTTCGATCGATCACTGAGTATAATGAAAATATTGCAATTAGACAGACAATATTTATTTTATGTACAACGACTTAATTCTTAGAACAAAAATATTCACAACTTTGCAAGCTATGCAAATCCTCCGACTGCTCGGATAAAGATGGCGATGGTTACATTGGATATTCAGGGGCATTAATGTGCTTAACTCAAAACGATGGAGACATCGCCTGGACCAAAATGGATGCTGTGGAAAAGCATTTTCAGCTAAAGGACGGGTAATACCGTGGTAATACCTTTTCAATTATTGCAGATAAACGTTTATTATAATTGCTTATAGGTACGCAATTCCAATTGCCTCCCAATTTTCATTTCTGTGTTGGAATGGCACCTCCGTGCCTTTAACGTCAACAAATCCGTGTTCCTGGGCAAGACGCCCGTGGCAAGCCATTGTCGCTTCCACTAGATCCAGTATTTCGGTGTCGGAACTTCAAGCACAGCTCAATATTGCAACGGCAGATACAAATGCCAAATGGATTAGCACAGTCCTTGAAATGTCCGCTGATTCGGAATTATACCACTACCCAGAGGACAGAATTTACTCTCCAATAAACTATCTCGGACGTGGAAATTATGACGTCACCCTTCAAAAACCTTCATGTCCGTCAAAATGTGTCCGAATTTGTGTAGAAAGTGGACTCGCACAACTTAAATGTATCGGATTAAGGATGGCGGCCACGGGTCGAAGATTGTCACCCACTTTTGAGTGCATTCTCAGTGACAACAATTGTATAGCTACAATCAAGCAGGGGAAGGCGGATATCATGTTTGCCAATGCAAAAGATGCCGATATGGCATCAAAGTGTGTAACAAACTAATACAAAAGTGTATGCTATTATAATACAAATAACCTTACTTAAAATAGGGAAGGAATGCAAGTGATTCTGTCGGAAGTTGAATCCACCATATTCAATGGGCCACAAACTGGAGCTTTTCGTTTTGCAGTTGCTGTTGTACGCTCGGATTCCAGCATTATGGATTTGAGCGATCTTCATGGAAAGAAATCCTGCCATGGTTCCATTTCCAGCTTGGCTGGTTGGAATATTCCACTCAAAGTGCTTCGCGATAAGAAATTAATTTCAGGACCAGATTGCCAGCTCTCCGTGTCCCTTGCAAGCTTTTTTAATGAATCCTGTGTTCCCGGCGCACTGGACAAGCGACTTCACATGCCTTGGCTACCCAAATCCCTATGTAAAATATGTGCAGGGTATGCTTCCGGTAATATAATAGTTAATACTTTGCTATCGAAGTTAAACGTAAGTTAATTGTAATCTTAACGACACTGTAAAATTTAGAGGGGTCTTGTAAAAACAATGAAGACGAACTATACTATGGCGATCAAGGCGCCCTAAACTGTCTGAAAAACAAAGTAGCGGATGTAGCATTCATCGATCATGTGATTTTAAATACTCCGGACTTAGGTATATAACGTTTACGTTGTATTTATTAGATTATTCAATTTTAATATTACGTGTTATTTTATTAAAATCCCAACAGAGAAACAAACAGGACTTAAAGCAAATGAGATTCAACTTTTATGCTCATCCGGTGGTCGGCAAGAATACACGGAATTTCATCATTGCAACCTGGGAAAAGTCCCAACACGGAAAATAATTGCGAGAAGTGGAGAAAGTTATGCGGTCGGACGTGAAGATGCACGACAAGTATTGTTGAAAGCATCTGATTTATTCAAACCTAAATCCAAAAATGAACCCATTTTCCGATTATTCGGACCATTTTATGGAGCTACTAATGTTCTAGTTCAGGTAAATTACGTCAAGTTCGTCAGATTTGCAGACCATCAGGAAGTAAAGGTCTTAATTTTTTTTTTGATTCACACTAGGACACTTCGGTTGGGTTAATAGACGATCGGGAGCACTCTCCAGTTGACGGATCCTTAATTCAGCAGTTTGACTATTGCACAACTTCCTCCGCCAATACCAAAAATACATACACGAAACTCACACTACTTAGTTTTGTACCGCTCCTGTCCATTAAAGCATTCCTGTCTAAATCATACTCAGAGTTTTCTTTACAATTTTTTTTAACACTGCCCTGCCCTAACTTAAAAGCTAACTCGCCCAAGTATATTGTTGACATATTAATTGATTGGACTCTGAATTACGCACACTTTCCTATTTGACTTGAAGAGAGCGGCACTGTACTTTTGGCAGATATCCGAGTTATTTGACGGCCATACAGCACACACACGGATTGCATGATTACTCACACATTGGCTCTTTACACCACCGATTGTGGTTGTGTTGTATAATACGAAAAAAAGGCGTCATAATTTTATAGAATTAACGCAAACTATTTCCCGGTAAATGGCGTTTTCCTACAAACTTGCCAAAGTCCAGCCCAAGATCAACTCTGCACAATAACGACACAAAATGCAAGCCAGCCAAGTTCCAAAACAAAATTTGTTCGGTAACTAGCACACGTTCTCAGGCATAAAATACAACGCAACAATCATCATTTAAAACTTTTTCGAAAGTCCGTAAGTGTTGTTTAGTTTTAATTCGGAAAGTCTGTGCCGTGACGGTTTTAGCAGCACAAAATTATTTCATCAAAAAAACTGAAATAAAACCCACATAGCCACACATACAATCATCCTATAGCAAACTAGAATCGCTAGCAAGGGATTGGAATCAGATTTACATGAAACAAATGGCCAGGCAGGGATGGGCACCGAGATGTCCCACATTGGCTTTGCTAGTCCACCTGGTAAAAGCAAAATTTTGAATTCCGTATATAAAGCTTACATAGTACAGAGCAAGCACAAGAATAGCCGAACACAATTTAAAACCTTAGCACTGCATTCAATCAGTTGATTTATTAAGTTAAAATCTTAATTATGTTAACTGAAAATACTTTTATTCAAATTAAATTGGGAGCTTTAACCGTATTCCGATCCTAGAAACATTTAAAAATATTAAATGCACATATACTAAATAATCATTCTTTTGTCTGTCATTTAGGTGGGGTAAATTACAAGTGAAGGTGACATGAGACGTACACAAGAAGAAGAGGAACATCGGCGTCAGGAAAATGCAGCGGCTTTTTCTCCACCAACCGGACCAAGTGTAATTCCTCACTCCAGTGGCGGTGACCGTTGGCTTTGTTGCTGGTTTTGTTGTGACACGCGACCAGTAAATAATACAGGGGTTGGACATAGCTATTGTTGCAATTGTAGCGACGACTGTTGCGACTGTGATTGTGGAGACTGGGACTGTGGAGACTGTGACTGCGACTGTGACGACTGATTGTTGTTTTGTTAGAAGGCGTAAGGTGAAGTGGATGTCACAAATCTTCAATTTTTGGGCAGAGTAGTCAGTCTTTCACAATAAAAGTGTATCGGATTGAGAATGGCAGCCACGGGTCCAATATTATCATCCAATTTTTAAGTGCATTTTATACATCTGAAATATTGTCTGCAGATATTTGGTGCTGCATCTATCCAGGGCTGAGATCTTCAACATTCGGCCATAATTTGGCCCACGAAGCCCACTTTGATTCTATAGTTTGAGTGTTTCTCAAACAGGCCGTGGCCGATACAAAACCATTCCTGAAGTACTTTGGCCTAAATATCCGGTAAATGATAAATGATGGTTTCTATATAGGCCCGCGTTCGCATAAAACGTCGTAGCACTTTTCAAGTGCCGGGCTTGAGTACACGGACAAGGCTCTCAAAATGCTCTCACCAACAGCGTCAGGCGGAAATAAATTCTTTAGCGACAGTAGAAAGGCGAATGTTCCAAGAATTTCTATTGAAAACAAAACTAGCATACTGAAGGATTTTTTTAAAAATATATACTGATTCATATAAGTGCGGGTTACAAAGGTTATTTTCAACCCAAAAACATTACAAATTGGGGAGGCTTGGACTGAGGTAATAGGAATTTGCGGAAAGATGATATATATCAATTTCGATGTACAAGTTGTTCTGTGCGCTAACTTTACAGCAGTTTGCAGATCATTAAGTTAGTATTACATATGCTTGTATTTGTGGTTGCAAATTTGATAACGGAAATCCTGCCCCTGCCCGTTCTCAAAATAAGCCTTGAGTAAGCCAGCAGCAGTATAGTCCAACGTTCAACTTCAGTTAGTTTATCCTTATATTAGCAAACACAACAAATTTACATTTTCCTACTTACATAATTAATTGCGCACGTAAAACTATTAGTGAATAAATACCATGCATATACTTTTACGTCATTGTCCTTTCCATGTATGATTAGATTAATTCATTGAATCTTGACTTAATGGGGAACAAATGAGGGCAGCATTTACAATGCAATCATTACGCGAATCGCCGCGCCGAAGAGTGAGTGCACCTGAATTATGACGTACACACATCAAGCAAAACCACCCCAGAGCACTGCTTACGGCAAAATCCTACATTTGATATGACGGGAACGGCACAGTGCTTTTGGCAAATATCCATGTTATTTGACCTTCCTTCCTGCGGCCAGACTTCACTATACTTGCACATAGTACACACGGATTGCAGGATTACTCACACATTGGCTCTTTACACCAACAATTGTGGTTGTGCGTAACACGAAAAATAAAGGCGTCATAATTTCATAGTATTTCCACATATTACTTCCCGGTAAATGACGTTTTCATACAAACTTGCGAAAGCCTGTCAAGTGCCAAAGATATTTTTCATTGACACAATTCTGTGCAATAACAACACAAAAGCCAAACCTGCCAAGTTCCAAAACAAAATTGCTGGGGATTAGCACACGTTCTCAGACAGAAAATACAACGCAACATTCACCATTTAAAACTTTTGCAAAAGTCCGAAAGTGCCGTTTAAGTTTTAATTCGGAAATCCTGTGCCGTGTCGGTGTTTTAGCAGAACAAAATTATTTCATCGAAAAAACTGAAATAAAACCCACACAGCCACACATCCAATCATCCTTGCGAGCTAGAATAACTAGCATTATGGGATCGGAATCAGATTTACACGAAACAAATGGCCAGGCAGGGATGGGCACCGAGATGTCCCACATTGACTTTGCTAGTCCTCCTGGTAAAAGCAAAAGTTTGAATTCCGTAGATAAAACTTACACAGTACAGAGCAAGCGCAAGAATAGCCGAACACAATTTAAAACCTTAGCACTACATTCAATCAGTTGATTTATTAAGTTAAAATCTTAATTATGTTAACTGAAAATGCTTTTATTCAAATTTAATTGGGAGCTTTAATCGTATTCCGATCCTAGAAACATTTAAAAAATATTGAATGCACATTAATAATCATTCTTTTGTCGTTCATTTAGGTGGGGTAATTACAAGTGAAGGTGACATGAGGCGTACTCAAGAAGAAGAGGAACGCCGGCGTCAGGAAAATGCAGCGGCTTTTTCTCCACCAACCGGACCAAGTGTAATTCCTCACTCCAGCGGCGGTGACAGTTGGCTATGTTGCTGGTTTTGTTGTGACACGCGGCCAGTGTATACCTCAGGAACTGGACATCATAATAGCGATTGTTGTAATTGTGACGACTGTTGTGACTGCTGTAATTGTGACGATAATTGCTGTGATTGTGGAGATTGTGATTGTGGAGACTGCGACTGTGGAGGCTGCGACGGTGGGAGTTGTGACTGTGGAAGTTGCGATTGTTAGCAGGAAACTTTACTTTTATTATTGTACTGGTTGCAAGACAATCTCACACCTGAGAAATTTCCAATTATATATAAACTAGTACTAACCCGCGCTATGTAAAACTATTGCATTAGTTGAAAAGCTAAGTACTGCTTTCTCTAGCTCTAATATTTATGTCATTTGTTGTATTGTATAAGTCCTGCAACCCAAGTTTAGTTTTGACATTCCGGCGAAAAGTAAGGCTTATATATTTGCCACATTTTGTATTCAAAATAGGTGCTCTTTGAATTATTGTGTTAATTGTGCAGCATGACACAAGCTTTGGAAAAGAAAACATTTAATAGCTCAACTTGTCAACTTTAGAATTAGTTTCCAACTTTGAACTTTATTTTCAACGTTTCGAACATTATTAAATATAGACAATGAATTCAAACATGACTGGTCCTCTATCGCAAACTACAGCATAACGATACGGGCAGCCCTAATACAAATTTGTGAATTTATACAAAGTATAATTGCTCATAGTCAGAATCGCAAAAGTCTGACACAGGCAAAGTCCAATAGTTTCCGTGGTTCTACTGGTGGATTTTAAATTTACACAACGTCTGATTGTAATATTGCTACTGCAACTTTATCAATCCGCTGCATTGGTACGCAGCTGTAACGGAGATTTATTCTGTATCTGTACATGGTAAAATTTTAACATTAAATGCTCACGTGTTTTCTAAAGACAAAAATAATAGGTATCCACTCATAGAACATTCGAATACTCAACTATTAGGGATTTCGTACACTATTGTTATTGCTTGCCGTCGAAAAATGTAAAGTTAAGTTGTCAATTAATATCCTTGCGATCCAGTCGGGCATCACAAATGGTCATGTGGCTTTGTAAACTGACTAGTAAAAACCTGCATGATTAAAAATTCTGTAAATTCTTGCAATTAAAATAGTGAGATTGTCCGGAAGAGCAGGGCGGAAGCATTACGCTGGCCTGGGTCCCCAAGCTTTCCTAGCAGATAAACTATTTGCGTCATTAACCAAACTCTCGAGATCTTGTATTACACTTCCAATTTTCTGTTCTATCCACTCCGTAACGACATGCTCTTCGTAGTATTTTCTGAGCACGGATTGCACATTGCCTTCATAAACTTTGATTGACATAAGGTACTGCTGAGCTGACTGAATTGATTCAACAAGGCGAAAAGGAGAACTATAATTGTGATGTAGACTGTAAGGCGTAAGCCACCCCTTGTCCTTCCGATGAGTTTTTAAAAGGGCACTCGTTTGTTCCTGGAAAATTTTAAACAATCTAGAATAGTGCCGTTGGTGAGAAAAATTTATAACCTTAGAACAAATGGGGAATCCAACCTCATAAAATTGCAAGGACGCAATAGTGTTGAACAATTCGACACCATTCCATCGACATTCCTCCAACCGGCTTAAACTTCCCCCATCACATTTTAAATGTTTAAACAATTCTGTACTGGCTTTCTCCAAATCTTGATGAGCAAGGATTTCCAGGGCTAAAATCATTGAAGGAATCGCCATTGGAAGTAATTCGCAGAGGACAGCAAAATGATCATAACGCGACCAGCCTGTGATCGCAAACCCACGGAAATTTTTAATTCTTCCTTGCTCTCGTTGGAGAACCCGAAGCTGAAGTGCAATGTTTCAAATTTTATTAGTCGTCTAGTTATGCAATAAGTAAATCCAATATTTAAGCTGAATTAAACTAACCCAGCTCAGATGATTAATTGCATGCCGATGGATATCTACTTTGTACAACGTTTCACCAAAAGCACCTTTGTAGGCAGATGCCACCCAAATGTTCGGAAATACTTGGCCATACATTGGCCATAAGAAAGGTGACAGCAAACGATCCACATCATCTGTGTAATCCCACATCATTACTTCCACTGCCGAACCTGTTGAACAAATTAGAATTTAAAACTACAATATTGTACACTATCGACTAATTTTGTATTTACCAATGCCCGACTTAACAAGCTCCTCCGCATAGAATTTTCGAAGCATGTCATCCCAAATAATGGAAGTTACACCATATTTTTTCTTAACATAATCTGCTACTCTCATAACATGATTTATAAAAAGATCCTTCAATTCTTTGCCTTTGCATCTGTCACATTCTCCAATGTGGTAAACTTCGTCACAACCAATATGTAAGTATGAGTATCTAGGTGGTTGATGGAAGTCCATTACCTGCATAAGCCATTAAAAATAAGTTTAGAAATTGGCTTGCGCTTAGCATTTATAATTCACCCTGTTTAAAGGATGCAGCAATGACAGGATATAAAATGAATATGATGGTAAATTTGCAAAATATATTTGTCAATTTGATTGATTGGACGAATTACCTGGTCAATAATACTTTTCACCATTTTCCATGATATTTCATTGGAAGGACATATTTCTTGTGGGAATTCATTCAGTTCTCTGAGATGACTAAACTTGTCTAATTTGAGAACAAATTCTAAGTGCCCGAAAGTTTGAATTAGTGGAATTATTTCAAGATCATTTTCTTTGGCGGAAGCAATTATTTCTCTGATGTCTTCCTATAAAACATATCAAATTTAACTGAAATTGCTCAATGAATTGGAATAAAAATTGTATCATCGTACATCTTTGTAATGGAATTTGTGTGATGTTCCATTCAGGGCACCTCTGAAAGGAAACATATCCTCATACTCGAGTAATATTCCATTCCCTCCGGCGGCCTTGACTGTCTTCAGAAAATATTTTAAGTACGAAATCTTTGGTGGAGCTCCCTTCAGATCAATATGAACGAGTTTGTAAGGGATTTTGAGTTTTGGTTGACTAGAGAGGAAGCCATAACTGTTGCGGACGCCAGACTCATATTGCTGCTTTGAGTCACTGGGAACTGCCTCTTGATCATTCTGCGGTTGCGAATTATCCTCTGATTTGTACAAAAATCCAATCTGGTTACAAATTCAAAATTTATTTGTTATATTTTGAACTCAACATTCAAATTAATTTAAAGAGATTGTTCAATTGAGTACCAACAAAAGTACACATTTATATAGCACACTTTCCTTCTAATAATATTAACCTCAACTAACAAAATTATTACATTTGTTTTGTGTTAAGAATTTAATATTTAATAAGAACGTGCAAAATCCTCTAGTATATTGCCAGTCTGATACTCCCTTACCTTTGGTTGCACTGCTAACTTTGGTTTCAAGTCTTCCCTGAACAAAGTGTCCGGCAGCTGCTGTAAAAAAATTTAATATTGATTGCCCTCATCAATAGTAATTTTTCAATAATTTGAATAAACTGTCAATTCCGAGGCAAACAAACCTTTTGCATTGGCAGCGGCGGTTCCTGCATATCGTTTGCATGATCTTGCCCATGACGTACGGCAAAGTTCTCACTTGTTTTTGCGGGCAATGGATTGCTGAGCTGTACAGAATCACTGTGACTACTAGTACTTGATGTATTTGTGATTAAGGACAGTACGTAGATGAGTAGTAGTAAAATTGATATTGCAAAAAGAAATAATTTGTAGGTCCTTCTTAACATTTTGATCAAAACTAACAACACTAACGGATCCGTCGTATTTCATTCTCGCTGTGTTGTGCCTTGGTTGCTAAGAAAGGCAGCAGCCGAAGATGTTGCAACCAAAAACTGTACTCTGCATTTGCTTGTGCCATGCCAGGAGGGTAACCAATTCAGGTGGATTTTATTTTACTTTGCAGCAAGTCCTCATACTACAATGTGTGGATTATTGCATTGTAATGTAAGTCAGGCTCTGTGGTGCATGAGAAAATAACTGTACTCTGTTTTTAAGGCCCCGGGGCACCGGGGTCCGGGCAAACACTTTATTTTTTACTCCAAATACGTGGGGAAGAACGACACCATTTAGTGGCTTATGTACAAAAAAAATGCTACTCCACTGTACAGAGTAGAATGAATGCCTGAACAAGAAGTATTACAATGTATATAAAATAAAAGTAATAAAAAAGATTTTATTCAATTTAAGCGATAGAACTAGAACGGACAACATTCGTCCCCGATGTCTCCCAAATCCCAACACTGGCCATTATGGCAGATCAGCTGAAACACGGATGAAAATTGAGCAAATTCATGATCTTCAATGCCATATTTCTGTCGAAGCCAGTGGATAAAATCCTTTTGAAATTTCAGTGTGACCTCTCCATTCTGCAAGGGTTAAAGGCAAAATTCAAAGCTTACTGCAATACGCATGGGGAAATCTTTTCTAAATGTTGAATTTACCAGCATGATGTCCAGGAGCTCTTCAGGGATGAGTGCAATATCGTCAATAGGCTTAGAACCATTGGCAGAAAGGGCGAATGGCTGATCAATGGGCATTGGCGCAATTGGCCCGATTCTTATAACTCTTTGAGCCTCATGTCTGAGAGCTAAGTTCAAAATCCAGTGTTTTCCTAAGTTTTCAGAACGATTTTCTCGATTAAATTTTAGCCAAATAGCCTTTGGAAAATTGTGATGCTGGGCTTTCTTACCAACAGGGGTCAGAGCTTTGAAGAATCTGTCGTGAGGGTAAATCTTATGAATGTCATGTTCTCCTGTCGAAGCCGAACTCGCGACGTGGACACAGACAACTATGAGTACTGTAGCGGCTAAGAGCTGCCTCATTCTTATTCTTAAAGTTGGCTATAAAATGTGATAGGGCTGAGGATGAAGTGTGTTTCGTTATTAGCAAGAAAATTAGAAGTATATCCGTTCAGAGTTGAGCTTAAATACTAGGATGATGACGATGATGATAGTGTAAACAATTCCGATTTCAGAATGAAATCACATTGGGGCCACTAATTGCCAAATTAGTCTTATCTTAAAAGCATGTATTCTCAATTAACATTGTCGATAAAAAAAACAGGCGACCACATCATCAGCAGAACTCGTAGCTACACACTTTTTTATAAATCACGATCGACTAAAATGAAATTCGATCCTAAATCGCACGTAAATTCAAGGTCACACTGAACTTGACCTGAGCCTGAATTAATGTAAATATTTTTGAATTTGAGTTTTTTCAATAATCGTAACATGTACACATGCTTGTTTTTTCAGATTATTAAGTGCTATGTCCTGTACTCCTCCTTGTACGCAAGTCCTTGCACTTGAAATCTTGCCGGCGGCGCACATCAAAGAATTATTATAACCGCAAAATCAAATCATCGTACGATTTTTCACATTGACTACGATCCCTGGTGCTCGATCGGCGCCTCCAGAACTTTCACAAGAGTTCATTGAAAACCTGACATTTCACCTGTCCTCTACTCCGGCTCAATTGCAATTAGATATTGCGCAGCATCATTCCATTCCAGCATATCATGTATGGCCAAGATACACGGGAATAAAATTGGAACGCACGAAGAAAATTACGTATCGTAAATGTCCCAATAAACGCCGGTGCCTGAATAAACGCCGGGTCAAACGCTTCTTTTTAGAAATAAACGCCGGGTCCTAATAAACGCCGGGTCCTAATAAACGCAGGGTCCTAATGGACGCTGGGTCATAATGAACGCGGGGTTTCCATACGCATATGCATATCGCGCGGATATTTCTGATTTTCTTGATCGAGATAGTTGGTGGTTCGTTTGTTTCCATTCTCCTATACTAAAACATCTCAAGGATATTTGATAAAACTTGACTTTGTTATTCACACCTTTTAAAATAGAGGTTTATTTAATAAACGCCGGGTCCGAATAAGCGCCGGAGCCCTAATTAACGCCGGGTCTCGAAAGGTCCTTTTTAATTAAACGCCCGGGACATTTACGGTATATGAAATATGATTTAGAATATATGCCACTGTCATCTTAGTTAGATTTTCAGAATTGAATTCATCAAGAGCGTATGAAACTGCGCACATCGCACCTTGCTTCACCGCTCGGATGATGTAAGTCTGATTTGTGCGATGATGGTGCAAATGCAACACCATCATCACCACTTGCCCAATTGCTCGATGGAATCATATATTGCTGGATTGATTTATTCACGCACAACATTCAGGAATTAAAAATATCCGGCTTCACAAGAATCCCGGTAGATTCAGTGCTCTGTTTTGGTTTTTACATTCATGTTTGACAGTTTATTAAGTCATTCTCAACTGCATCCCATTTTAGCCATAATATGCAAAACTAAAAATCGGTGGTTCTCTCACAGTCTCTCACTTGACGTAGTCAATTAATGTGCATTTGTGCCTGTAGCACAACTTAAATGAAATGCTGAAACAACTTCAGTTGAAAGAGAGAAAACCAAATTTTATTGGTACTGCTACCATTTTAGTAGTTGCCAGGTTTGACACAGTATACAAATTTACATCTTTGAGTTAAACAGATTATACGGATTGAAAAATATATAATGCGACTTGCATTGAAGTAAACAAATTTAAAATTATTATTTTGGAGGGTAATTTGAGATTCTTGGATACCTAGGTTAAATTGAAACTAAACTTGCAATTAATGTGCTGTGCAGTGCTCCGCCGGCTCCGCGGAACCCCCATGTACAGTTCAAATAGTTTTTCGTGCACAATCTACACTTAATTACGCGTCTTATCTGCCAGTGTGTGTCAGTCAGTCAGTCCGACATTTATTTAATTTGGTATCCATGGCGTTTTTTTTACATTTTGCACTTTTTAATTGCATTAATGGTGGGGCGCGGCGCTATGGCGCGGCGCAGG
>JAAXYW010001683.1:0-19712 GCA_036851895.1 Orthonychiurus folsomi | reverse complement strand
TGTTGTATGTAAATAGACATTTTCTGGGTGACGCGAACGCGACTGTCTTGGGCGCGGTGGGATGATGGCGATGGCGCCAATCTTAATTGCGATGCAGACATATTAATATTTACTACGTACCATACCCCTACAACTAACGTAAGGCAAAAGAGGATCGTGGTATGTCAATTGGCATGTCATGTCAAAAGGCCGTCATCCATCCATCCAGGAACAGACTCCTTCCATTTATCCAGTATGTAATGTATGGGATGACGCACAAACTGGTGCGGTGTGTATTCAAATGTCATCCATGGATGGAAAAATATGGAACATTCTCAAATGTGAATCAAGATCCTCAATTCCAATGCATTCGTGAGTCATTGTCCATGTACAAGTGCACTTTTATACCTGTCATGCATTTCATGTTCGATTTTAATTGGAGGATTTGCATTTTGCAGGCCAGGTAGTGGAATTTTCCGTTTTTTTCTGTGTGTTAAACCGCCTCGCCTCCCACATTGAAAAATGACAGACAACAGGTCACATTTATATCCGTATATTACGTATGCATGTGGTCGTATGTATGAGACTTTATTGCCAATTGGCATTGTTTGGAACCACATTTGCGACGTGTACGGGTGTGTGTACGAAGAGTAGGTGTGTAGTCATTTTGCATTGCACTTTGCAGTTTTTTGTCCCTTTGTATTTTAATTCAACCGGCGTCTGTTGGTTGAACTCATTGCTTTGGGAAGAGCCAAGGCCACGACGAAACAATTACCATACCATAACCACCAACTGCCAACTAACTCCGACGCGACCAGACATTTGACGGCCTTTTTCAACCGGCGAACTCATCTCAACTTCAATTCACTTTACTTCCAGATTCCAGCCGATTCGGTCCTTTACAATTTGTGGTCTCAAGGTATTGAGTTAGAGTACGGCGCATGTGTAGTTAGCGCGAGCGTCGCGTAAATTTCCTTTGTTCTCAAAGTGGGAATTGTATATTTGCCTGGCCTTTGCTGATAAATATTTTATTAAATTTTTAAGATTTGGCCGATTTCTCAATATATTTGACGGTGTGGATACTTGAATCGTTCATTTCTGTAACGTTTATAACGTTTTATAAGATCTTTAAGCATGACACAATATTAATTGTCAAGAAGAGGAAATATACAATTTGAAAATTTATTAAGAACTATAAATCCGAAGTTAACGATTCGTCAGGGTTTATGTATATGTACTCCTGATAATTTTTTAAATATTGGAATAATTTTAACGCTTTACAATAGTTTCCTCCAACATTTAATGGTAATTTTGAAATTCCAAGAGCATTTAAAGCGGAAAATGTTCACAAGTAATGGTATTGCCAAAATTTTGAGGGGTTGTGTTCCAAATCCCAATTGAGTTTTTTTTATTCTACTTTTCCATCTAAAATACACACACAGTTATGTGAATTGAATTCCACCAAATATATAATTCCGATCAATATTTTATAAAAATAATAATATAACGCATAGAATTGCCCAGATTTGATAGAACTGCTGTTAGTGTTTGAAGTCTCGCCTTATATTAATTTCTTACCTATTTTTGAACAGAATCAAATCCATACATCTGAAAATGTCTGCCAACGTACCAACATTGGAGGGAACAGCATGGGTGGCTCATTCCAACGGATCCGTTCCAGACGGCGGATTGGTGGGTGGAGCTGATGCCGGGAATGAAATGTATGTTGTCCGCTCCGAGCACAATGGAGCCGTCATTCCTGGGAAACTGATCCCATCCCACAGTATGGCCTACATCCCATGGGGAGGTGAAGAGCACTCAAAAACTGAATATGAGGTAAAACTAACTGAAACTGAATATGAATTCAAACATTCCTGCCTTGGCTCCTAATTGGCTGTTTTTAACCGCACGTTATTTGCATGTAGTACTGGTATGGTATGGTATAGTAAATTTACACATAGAATCCTCAAAATTCCAACAGGTGCTCGTCACTCCAATGGAATCCGTGACCTGGATGCCAAATACTGGGGGAAATATCCCAGAGAAGGCAATCCCTGGTGGGATTTCCCTGGAGGATGAAGTTCTGTACATCGGACGGGCTGTTCATGAAGGAGCTTTGACCGTGGGTAAAGTTCATCCAAGTCATGGATGCCTTTACATTAGCTACGGGGGTGCGGAGATCAGTTACCCGGAGTATGAGATCCTCGTTTTGAATTAAATTCCAATTCCAGCAATGTTTCTTATCAATTTAGTATTGTTTTTGGAGGAAGAATATCATATTTTCAATTTATTCATTTGTGTCAGAAATTCATTGTAGTATTTCCCAAGTTCTATTTAGGAATGGTTTGGCAAAACTGTTAAATTTCTTTTTGAAAAATGATATGAATTTGTGTTTTACTCAATTGTATTGTATTGCATTAGTATCTAAATTATTAGAATAAATTTATGGATTGGATTTAATCCCATTGGACTTTTATTTATTAAATATTTATATTGGTTGGCTCTCCAAGTTTTTATGTTTCCGGCCACGTGTAGTTTATCTCATTGGAGTCACACACTTTAGAGATCCAATGGATTTCCAGCTAATATTCAAATTCTGGCAATTCTCTGCATCCAGGAATGTGAGTCGTATGAATTCCTGTTTGTAATTCTTTTTTGAATAAATCCGCCACCTGAAAACTCAACGAATGGAATTGAATTACGAATAAATATATTCTGGGCACGGCCACGGGCCGGGCGGCACGCCCACGCCACGCCATGCTCGACGTGGTACATACATAATTCTGATCTGATTGCTTCATTGATTTTTAACAATAAAATACATTATGTATTGTATTAACTCATATACCTTAATGTTCAAGCAAGAATAAAAATCACCACTTTAACTGGAATGTATTAAACTAAAGTATTTGTTCTAAATTTTATTTACCTTCCATGGGCGCAGAATGATTGAACTAATCTGATGATTCCACCATAGTTCCTTGTATCTGCTTCACTTTCTGTAAATATCAAACCTCTTCCATTCTGATCCGGATTTGAATACAATGTCAGTTTCTGTGAATGCGAATTCGTTTCAATTAGTAGTAAAATACTTAATAAAACCGTTAAGCCTACTGCTTTGGACATCCTTAGAAATTATTGGGCTCAGAAAACACACATATTGTGAAGGAAACGGTCACTATTTATAAGCCCGTATTGTATTAGCGATTAGCCGTTATTTTCTTCAGAATCAATCTGTGATTTGGTTCGCTCTGCTGTGCAAATTGTCTCATTTCCATTCATTCTTCGCGTTTGGTGTGACTGATTTCTTCTTTTATCTGTTCGTTTTGTTTTTCTAATGTCAACAGGAAATGAACGATAAAGATTTCAAATAAATATAATGCATACATGGTGAACATTGTGCTTGGACGGTTCAAAGTGCGTCGGCGTGCAAATCCACATGCCATTATGAATTTGCCATATCACAATGCAAAATGCAAAATACGCAGACCAGGCAGTACAAAAATAACAAATAATTTAATTAGTCACTCGGGTCATAAATACTACATTAATCCAGCGGAGCGTTTAAGCGTTTGGTAATTTGAATTTCGCGGGACGGATTTTTGAATTATGAAATGAATCCAGCTCCAACGAGCAAATCTCGAACTCGTCCTTGCTTGATTTTATTTGTATCCCATTTTTGAACGACTTCTTCTCCGGGGGCAGGTAAACTTTCTCTCGCGAGGTCGTACGCCGTTTGCTGATTGCTATATTAACAATACAAAATATTAATACCCATATATTATCACACACACACATACATTAATCATAATGTAAATAGTGGAATTTGCACGTGCAAAATAAAACTTACTTGTAAAATGGATTCTGAAGATCCTGAGGCAAATTGGCTTCAAATTGGGATGTCTGTACTACAACAGGATTTGTAGTTAATTTCCCCGGCCCCGATTCGTAGTTCCCATCTGTGCTGTACAATTGATTGTTCAAATTATCTGGTTGGATTTTATTTTCAACTCGGATTGATGGCTCAGCCAATTGTGATGATTGTTGCATTTGTTGTTGGCTGTATTGTTGGATTGGTTGTTGGTTGTATTGCTGAATGGGCTGTTGTTGCTGTTGTTGTTGCATTTGTTGTTGATTGTACTGGCGGTACATTGTAAATTGCTGGGGTTGATGTTGGGGCAAATGAGCAAATAATTGGGATGGATTTGATTGGACCGGAGTTCCACCAATTGGATGACCTAAAAGAAAAGAGGTCGTTGCAATCCCTTCGTATCCTTCGGGGATAACGGATGGCAAATTCCTATGCAAAAAAAATTGCAAAAATTTCAAACAATAAAGTAATTTCTATGTGTGCATTTACCCAAAAAAAATTTGCAAAAATTTCAATTAAAGTAAGTTTTTCTATGTACAATGTGTACATTTACTATGTACCCATATTTTAATGTATTATTGACATGGATCGGATCAAATTGTGTGTTAGTATGGATTTACCTGTAGTAACTGGTATTTGGCTGCTCGATTCCATCACGAATCTCCTTGTTTGGATCCTTTACCTTCACGATGACAGGGCGCATGCCTGGGAAACAAATTGATGTTCATTATTTTCTGTGTCTGTGTCCAACGCAATCGCCGTGAAAAACGGATGAACGCGGCCGCGAAGGACGACGAACACGACGCGACGGCAAAAAGCGATTATTATGTCATCCCGCGCCAAGCCACGCTACGCCGCGGCCGCGCAATTACATTCATTCATGCAGGAAGTTTAATCGGCCGTCTTTTGTGTGCCAAGTTTGTTTAGAAATTGCACGTTTGATTTACGTCGTCGTTTATGACAAGTGCAAATGGATTGGACGTGAATGGTCACAATTCACTGAGCAAACCTTAATAAACTCCAGTTGACGGAAAACCCAACTGTGGAAGGACACGGCTTAATTAAGTTTGGAATTAAATTTTTGCACCGGTGGTAGAAAAATATATGTTGTGAAATAAACATGTAAAACTATGAAGGAAACGTGTGCTGCGAATCTGGAAAAGATTTGAATGTTAAATATTTTGTGCTTTTTAACATGAATACAAGTAGTAGTCAAAATACACGCTGACAAAAGGCAGGTTCAGAATTGTCATTATTTCTGATTTTTTTTACAATGCTTTTCGGACCTAATTATAAATTTTGTGTTGTAAATCAATTTCCATCCGTAAAATGATCTCAGCCAAGCCAAGCCAATAATCTTTGAATACAATAAAATATGCCACCCACTTAGCATAGCCAAAACTGCTAACCATGCATGCGAACAAAACAGCCCTGGCATTCCATTTCCCATACCATGTCATGCTGTTTAATACGTCCAGCACTGCACTGCACCGCAAATCATATTCGTTGACCTCACGATTATGAGTTTGAATGACAGGTCAATTTGAAAAATTGAATTTAGTCACGGTGTACACTGCGCAGGCGCAGACACGCAGCGCAGCGTTGACAGGTGCTTAAGGGCCAAAAATATCCTTCCCAGCAGGGAGCTAATCGAGAAAGTTATATCCCATTTTAACAACAACTAACTCCGCAATTGAAATCCACATGGTCATCCATCCATGAATTCCCTTTGTTTGTTTGTTGGAGACATTCAATTGCATCATACAAATTCAAAAGGTCAGTCAGGCAAATCCATGGCCCGAGTGTCACGATGGATTCAAATGAGGCTGGACTTTATGCGCCTGCGCCTACCCAATGCTCCGTGTTGGACAGCTAAGGTCAATCTGTTTGACACGAAGGGGTGACGTGACGTTGTGTTGACATTGGTTTGACCATTTGGAAAATAAAGGGGGTTTTTTTATCTTGTAGTGCAAGTGCAGCATGGCTTCCGGTTTTTGATGGGAATTTCCAGTCCTGTGTGCATTTGAATTATGCATTGCATGGGAAAAGCGGGGAATTTAAACACTTCCTTATCCATTGCATTTGCATGCGTAATTTGCGAGGATTTCCCTGCAATGTGAGTTTTGTGCGTTTTCACGTTTTACTAAATGGT
Organism: Orthonychiurus folsomi; assembly: GCA_036851895.1. NCBI lineage: Eukaryota > Metazoa > Arthropoda > Collembola > Poduromorpha > Onychiuridae > Orthonychiurus > Orthonychiurus folsomi. The sequence continues at coordinate 13,710 of JAAXYW010001683.1, read as the reverse complement.
GGGGCTAGTATGTGCGTGTGAAATTTGCCGATCAAGAAATCTAGTTGCGTGAGAATGAAAATTTAAGTAAACGTAAAGACTAATCTATTGAACTACAGTACATTGCTTTTATGAAATATAAAACAAAATTTTAAAAGGAGTTCTATAAGTGACATGTTGTTTTACAATGAATTTCGAATTTTGCAAAGGATTTGGGTAGTAGCAGTCGAAGCAGATCAAAGATTCACTTTTCACTTGCACATTTTGCAATATTTTAAGCAGGAATGTTGGGAACAGTAAAAATTTGCGGGTTAATTGCTATTTGTCAATTCCGTCAAACGATCAGAAACTCAAAAATTTAGGATTAATTTAATTAACGCGACTAATTAAGTCAGTGTTAATTACCTGATTGTAAAATTGAATCCCTTCGTTGATGCGAAGAGCGGGAGTCCAGATGACACATATCCGTCAATGGCCCTCAAATCCTCCGTTGTGACGGCGGGTCCATTCAAAGTCACGGTTCCACCGGACACGAGTCCATTCAACGAACTCAGAAGTAGTGACAAAACCAAATATTCAAATTTCACCATTTTAGCCTCAAAAAAGTGCGTAGATTCAAACACGTCGTCTGTGATGTGCGTGGCTGGGATTAAGATGAACAATAACCCAATCCTCGCACCCAGGATCTCTTTTATAATACATTGTTGACCTTCATTGTTGTTGTGGATGGGATTTAGGAAGTGCAGGGAAGGTGGCAATTATGTATCTGGCATGGGAGTATTTGCACACACCTCCCACACTACTACTCCACCACGCACCACACTTCGTTGATGTAATCATCGTTAAATACATAATAAATAATAAAAATAAATTATTCGATTACATTTCCTGGTTTGAGTATTTGCAGCACAGAATGCATGGATGGGGAAAACAAGAGCAGTTTTTACTGGATTTTTTACCTGGTTTTTCCGTTCTGGAATATCAATCAGATTAAATGTACGTGTATCATGCTCAATGTATTTTATTTCTTCCGTGTTAAGATTAAGAACGCGAAGCGATGCATTTGCATCGCATGATGGGATTGGGAATGAGGCAATAGCAAATGCATTATTTAATCAGAACATATCTCAATTAGGCTGAGCCCGGCACGTGGCAGTTTAATTTAATTATTCAATTCTGTTTGACACTGATTAATGAGTGATGTGGTTAACTCGCTGTACAAAATACGAATGTTTAAGTTTTTATACAGAGTTTAGTAAGTGATTATTATGCGATTTTTGATTGCATGACATATTTGTAGGCACACGAAATGTTTGAGTAATAATATTGTAGTAAAATTAATTTTATTGTGTGCTTCTTAAGATGCTTTGTCGCCTGAAAACTTTGTATCAAAGCCAAGTATTTGCAAATTTTTAAAATCGCAAATAAATTAGCAATGGGCTACTAATATTTACTTCTTGGCCAATTTGTAAATTAATTTTTGATGCAGATATGTATTTTATGATTTCAGTTTTAAATGGAATTGGGAAGAAGTAGTAAATAGAAGTACAAATCACGTTAATATTAATAAAATCTCCCCCAATCAAATGCGTGCAGTCAGCCAAAGCTAAAATAGCCCAGGCATGAAATATCTGTAAATATTACAATGTTTGGGTCCCACTTATTGCAGATTTCTAGATTTAAGCAGCTTTTTTCAGTTTTCTAGACATTCTGCTCTGCACTAACTATACCAATCTCAAACTGCACCGCAACCTACCTATTAATTTTAGCAATCATACCTTGAGACATATGGATTGCATTGGATTGTATGGATTCTTCCTCATTTGATTCGTTCATATGCTATGCTGACGCACAAAACTCTCATTTGGTAATCCGGATATAATTGTATACATTTGAGACCTGATTGTGTGAATTAGGAAGGGAGTCTGATACCTGATTGTGTTGGACTCTTGATTGATCATTGTCATTCATTTCCATTCATTAGCAGTCCACTTATATGGTGTAAATATCTCCACACTTTACATTAGGATTGACAAATCGATTGACATGGTACTTTACACTTACACATTGCAAATTTGCAATCTGTAGTTACAGGCAGGAAAAGGCCCAGTTGACTTTTTGAGCAAAATTATGCAAAATAGAAGAGAAAAATGTTAAAATATTTTTTAGAAAAATATTTTTAAATGGCGCGTACGCACGCGCGTATAGGTCTTCAAGTACTAAATTGCATTAAGGGGACTGGAAGATGTTTTACATGAGATAATGCAAATGGATAATGAACTATATTGTATTTCCATTTTAATACATGTCCTATCCTATCAAATGTCATTAAGAGTGATTAGCATTTAATTTGCATCTCCTTCGCAGCAGTAGTGGCTTACTCCCACTACACTACCGACTACTGGCAGATATTTCTCCATTTTAATTTGATTTGAGGGAGGACAAATCCGTCATGAATTTTTTTGCATTATTACAATTCCATCGAGTCCGCCAGTCACACAATTCTAAATTCAAATCAGATATTTCTCCATTTTAATTTGATTTGAGGGAGGACAAATCCGTCATGAATTTTTTTGCATTATTACAATTCCATCGAGTCCGCCAGTCACACAATTCGAAATTCAAACCTCTGTGGCGCGTGGATGTTCAATTTGCATGCTCAGGCTCACGCGCGCCATGGCGACATGGCGCGGGAGCAATCGCAGTCTTCCAGATTCTTTAGCATTTCGCGAATTTACTATTATTAAAAAGCTTGGGGATTTTACCGCCATATTTCTGGTTGATTTCTATTGTTTATTTTAGTAAATGCAATTGAGTTAAAATCTTATGCAAAAAATTACTGAACCCACCAAAAAAAAATCGATAATTCTTACGATAAGCTTGTGCACTCTGCATTCCACTAACTGACCTCCTGGAAATTACCAATGCCATTGCTGTTGTTTTTAAAAGACACCCTCAATTATGTGTCTGAGGCGGCGCGGCGCTATTGATACTATAACTATCCTGACCACACCACGTTGAAATATGCATGTCATATCAATATAAATCATGATAATTTGCAACTAATGCATGTAATATGCACACAAGAAAACCGTGGAGTAAAAAATAAACACACGAATTGATTAGCAATTGATTTGATTGTTTTAGCCTAGCACGACATGGCATGCGCATGACTGTCCCCCGCGTCTGCGCGCATAGGCATATCACAACAGGCCCCCTGCCGCACCCGCGCGCATGAGCAAACAATGTTATTAATCAGACTACCTTAATAACCCATAATTTCCATACCATTAAGCCACCATCATCCCATCCAATTAATTAATACGTCCGGGCGTCGTCGTCGTAATGTAAGGAACAGGAAATGATATACCAGACCGGAAAGAATTTTAACATTTAGTCGCATCTGCAGATTGGATTTCATGTAATGTCGTCGGCTAATGATCAGCCCAATTAATTATTGGAAAGTACATGCATGGTAAATACTACATACATACATAGTGATAGTAGGGATGTCCATTACATCGTGAGTGACTTGAAAGTGAAGGCGAAGGTGAAGGTCGGGAGTGGAAATCAGATAAGATGAGGCTTGGAGTGCAACGTAATGTTTATAATGTACAATGTGTATGTAATGTACTGCTGCTCCGTTTAATGAGGCTTATAAGGCAGTGCAGTGTATGGGAAAATAAATGTGAACTGGAAGTGTTGGAATGACAGGTGATTTTTGTACCGTGGTAAGAGTTATTGGTTTTTATTATTTACGAATAGACAGATCCCATTGTCATCCAATTTGCAAATTGGAGTAGTAGAATTGAAATGCATACGCTGCGACGCCAACTTAACTGCGCATTGTCTGTCATTGGCAATTGGAGCAATATATTTTTCATTGCTAAATGGGTTGGGTTGGATTCCGACAACCACCAATTAGTTATTGAGATATTTACATATTTTGGAAATGACAAACAACTAGAAATTGATCAGAGCAATGAGATCTGCTTTAGATTAACTATTACCTATAATTAAACAATTCGAAATAATTACTCGTTCAATGTGACAATAAGTTCAATGCAAAAGGATGGCATGTGTATTTTTATTATTTAGCAAAAAGACAACCAATTTGTAAAAAAAAATCATTCATAACAAATATATGATTTTATGCATTTATAACACGACTAAAAATCTTGCAAAGCCAATATTTTGATTGGAAATATAAACATACATAAAATGCATAATACTAATGCATTAAATGCGTAGCATATCAAATCCATCAATGACATTATGGAGTCTTGCGTGTGCCTGTAAATCACTTTTATGACAACGATCCGGAGTACGGTACGGTATTAATTGTTATTTACAATCGGTCCATATTCGGTTTAATTGCTGTCAATACTAATTGCTTGCACCCCATACTTGGCTGTGTACAAGGAATGAGAATGGTATTAATTGCGTTGTAGATAATGGAGCATGTTAGCCCATAGGTCAATGAAGAAATTAATCTCTTGAGTCGTGAGCGGAAGTGAAGTGGAGTTACTTCCTTCCGACCTTCAATTCAAATTCTTCAAGATGCTTTTGTAGCAAGCAGAAGATGTGTACTCGCCGTACTATACATTTTCGCATGCATATCTGCGAATCCTCCATCCATTCATGTGTAGGTGCAAGCACAACTAATTTGTATTTGGCAAGCAAGCAGCGGCGGGCGATGTAAGCGAATGTGTTTTGTTCGGCGAAAGGTCTAGTCCACACACACAGAGTGATAAGAATCTAGGGAAATTATTTACGACGTCTTTAATGAGAATGAGTGCATTACATTCATGGTAGCAATTAATATTATTATTCATATTCAATTCCTCGACTGTGTGGACAAATAAATTAATGGACAAGGCAAGGACTACGTACAACGGACGGGGATGATGGTGACCCTTGTTTAGTCACCCAGGGATTAAATTGGGTGTGAAAACCATTATCTAGATTAAATCTACTGATTGAATATTAAATGTCATGTGGGATCCAAAATATTGCCCTTCAGTGCAATGTCTGCCGTGTCCCTGCCCAACCCATCCGTATGCACATGTGTGCAAGTGCAGAGTTTGCACAAAATGTTGTAGGCGAAGAATTTCATACTCATGAAAGTTGAATCTTGCACGTAATAAAAGTAGCATGCCTTTGCAATATTGCAATACTGTGCATTTGAATGAAATGAGCATGAGTTGTAGTTACTTGGATTTCTTCAAGGCACATTAAAAAATGACAAAAATTGCAATATCGCTTTTTATAATTTAACACTACTGTGTACTGACTGACATGCTCATCCTGAATGGATGGTCTTCTGCGAAAATATTCCAAATATTTTGATTTCTGTAAAACGGAAATGTTCTAAATTTTAAAAAAATATAATGTTATAATTACAAACAATGCACGCATGCATTATTTCAACAATTTACATAGCATATATTTTTATGGGCCGTGGTTGTGGCCAATGCAAGCGATGCCGTGCCGCGTAGTTCGCGGTAGCTTCTCTATTCATCTATAAAACTTATTTAATTTGCAGAAACATGCAAACTTTTGATTTAAGTGCATATAGTGCGTAAAAATTGAACGGATTATAATGATAAGAAATTGTTAAATTGTATATTTGTTTGCAAATTTATCATTTTTGTTCTATGAAAGATACAAAATTCATTTATTATCATAGGAGTTAAGAGCGAGATTCAGAAATACAGTTCAAGTTTTGAATTGCAGTTCAGTTCTGACTGCTTAGCTGCAAAACTGTTCAGATTACAATGGTCAGATTACAATCCGACCTATTAAAAACGTAGTATTTAACTCCTCGATGTTACGAAATTTTGCATGGACGGAGGATGAGTTAAATACTTGAGTCTGACTCTGAGTTGCATTGAATTCCCCATGCTAATCTATGGGTTTCTGGTCGCCGCAACTTGCGTGCATGCGAATGCGACGCGTCCCCCGCCTTTTACCCAAAACTACAAATTTTCCAGTCAAGTCCGTTCACTTCGGCGGGACAGAACTTCATCTGGGAATTTATCCTCGCACCACAAAGTTATTATAAGTTGTGATAATTACATTACACGTTTGACCTCTGTCTGTGTCTAGTACGCAAAAGCAGAAAATAGGATTTTGAAGACGTACAGGTTTGTTTGAAAATGAAGAGACGCGGAAGACCAACCAAATCGGCGGCGGCAGCAGCCAAGAAGTCACCAGTGACCAAGTCAAGGCCGAACTACAAAATTGACTCAGACTCCGAAGACGAATCCAAACACTCCGATTCAGAAGTTTCACTGGAAACTTCACCTGGGAAAGGGAAGAAGGACAGTTCCCCCACAAAGGTCACGCGTGCCGGTAAGGAAATATCGCATTGCAAAGTCAAAAGTCATTTCCATGCCTCAAACAACAAAGCAGTTCATATTGTTGAGTATGCAATATTGCAAATATTTTGTAATAATTTAACGCATGCGCGAAAGACAGCCAGCTAAAAATCGTGAGTTCTTTTATTGAATGTATTCTTTGAATTTTCAGGCAACCAGAAGCCCGGACCGAAATCTAAAACCAAATTAGCAACACCCACGAAAAGTACACGCCGTGTGACCAAAATCCTGGATTCCGAAGACGAATCTGAACAATCCGATTCAGAAGCTTCGCCGGAAACTTCCCCTGTGAAAGGCAAGAAGGATAGTTCTCCCACGAAGACGAAGGTCACGTCTGCCGGTAAGGAAATACGGATTTCACAGTCAAAAGCCATTTCCATGTTTTAAATAGGCAAGCAGCTCAAATTGTTGAGTATGCAATGTTATAGATATTTTGTAGTAATTTACGCAGCCGCGCCAGCCAGCCAGTCCAAATCGGAAACTCATTAATGAATGTATCTTCTGAATTTCTAGGCAACCAGAGGCCCGGACCGAAATCTAAAACCAAACTAGCAACAACCACGAAAGGTACACGTCATGTGACCAAGATCCCGGCTTCCGAAGACGAATCTGAACAATCCGATTCGGAACATTCGCCGGAAACTTCCCCTGTGAAAGGCAAGAAGGAAAGTTCCTCTGCAAAGGTCACGTCTACCGGTAAGGAAATACGGATTACAAAGTTTAAAGTCATTTTCTTGTTTCAAACAGCCATGCAGCTCAAATTGTTGAGTATGCAATATTATAAATATTTTGTAGTAATTTACGCAGCCGCGACAGGCGCCTGCCAGACAGTCCAAATCGTGAATTCATTTATTGAATGTATTCTTTGAATTTTCAGGCAACCACAAGCCTGGTCCGAAATCTGAAACCAAATTAGCAACACCCACGAAAAGTACACACCGTGTGACCAAAATCCTGGATTCCGAGGACGAATCCAAACACTCCGATTTGGAAGTTTCGTCGGAAACTTCACCTGTGAAAGGGAAGGAGGATAGTTCCCCTGCAAAGGTCACATCTGCTGGTAAGGAAATACGCATTGTAAAGTCATTTATTTACATGTTTCAAACAGCCATGCAGCTCAAATTGTTGAGTAATACAATGTTGTAAATATTTTGTAGTAATTTACGCAGCCGCGAAAGCCAGCCAGCTCAAATCGTGAATTCATTTTTTGATTGTGTCCTTTGAATTTCTAGGCAACCAGAAGCCCGGACCGAAATCTAAAACCAAATTAGCAACACCCACGAGAGGTACACGCCATGTGACCAAAATCCTGGATTCCGAAGACGAATCTGAACAATCCGATTTGGACGTTTCGTCGGAAACTTCACCCGGGAAAGGGAAGAAGGATAGTTCTCCCACGAAGACAAAGGGCACGTCTTCCGGTAAGGAACTACGGATCCTACAGTCAAAAGTCGTTTCCATGTTTCAAACCGCCGAAATTGTTGAGCATCCAATATTATAAATAGTTTGTAATGATTTACGCAACCGCGCCATCCAGCCAGACCAAATCGTGAATTAATTTATTGAATGTATCCTTTGTATTTCCAGACAACCACAAGCCCGGACTGAAATCTGAAATCAAATTAGGAACACCCACGAAAGGTACACACGGTGTGACCAAAATCCTGGATTCCGAGGACGAATCCAAACACTCCGATTTGGAAGTTTCGTCGGAAACTTCACCCGTGAAAGGCAAGAAGGATAGTTCCTCCACAAAGATCATGTCTGGCGGTGGTAAGAAAACACGGATTTTAAAGTCAAAAGTCATTTCCATGTTTCAAACTGCCAATCAGTTCAAATTGTTGAGCATGCAATAAATATTTTGTAGTAATTTACGTGGCCACGCCACGCCAGCCAGCCAACCCTTATCGTGAATTCATTTTTTGAATGTGTCTTTTGAATTTTCAGGCATGAAGCCCGTACGGAAACTTAAAACTAAATTAGCAACACCCAAGAAAGGCGTACCCCGTGTGACCAAAATCCTGGATTCCGGAGACGAATCTGAACAATCTGATTCGGAACATTCGCCGGAAACCTCATCTGTGAAGAAGGCGGCTGCTGGTGAGCAAATCAGGGAAAATGGTGATGCGAGTGGCGACGATGACAGCGGGAGTGGAACCGACGCCAGTGGAGGTGAAGAAATATTAGACGCTGCTGAAGCCTCAGATGACGAGGATTCCTACCATCCATCAGATGATGACGAGGAGGATGAACCAAATTGGGACGACAAAGATGAAAAGAAAAAGAAGAAGGAAGTTGAGTTTGTTGTTCAAAAGATTCTTGGAAAGAAGATGGTGAATGGACGAGTTCATTATTTATTACAGTGGAAAGGATTTTCCAGGTGAGTTTGAAGTTTAATTTGCAAGCAACAATTGTACTAAAATTATAAAATATCGACCCAATCTTTTCTGCAGTAAATATGACACTTGGGAACCGAAAAAGAACTTAGATTGTACAGAACTAATGGAAGAATTTGAAAAGGTCTGGGAGGCCAAGTATGGTAAGACGGAGAAGAAACCCCCCGTTTCTAAAAAATCTTCTAAACGTTCTAAGGGCAGAGGGCGTCCTCCGAAGAAAGCGAAAGTCGAAGAAGATGAGATAGAGGTAACCTTGAACCATGCACGCACGCATTATTTCAGCGCGGATTTTAACCTACTTTTTTTGGTTTTAGGATATTGATTCCGATAATGCTGTTGTTGTTGAGAGAGATGAAGACGAGTATGACTTCAAATGCCTACACTGCAATGAGGGATGCTCTAATGCAGGCAAGAAGAAATGGACTTTAGCATCGAAACTTACATTGAGCGCTGGGTTCTCCCTGTCAGTGCATGAGGGTATGAGTCTCTTCTTCGAGCATTTCAGGAATCTGAATCCATTAGAAAAATTGGAGCCAATTAAACCACTCAAGGAGGAGGATCGCCAGTTTTGTACCTCATGTATTTCCCATTTGAGCAAATTTTGTAATGGCCTTCAACTCTGTGTACAATCTTGCCACAAAGATTCCAAACTGTCGGAAACGGCTGGGGATTTGGAAGAGGAGAAGGAGTACTTTAAGACCAAGGATGAACCTAAGATCTTCGTTTCTTCTACCCCACTTTCTACGCGTGGTGTCAAAGCTAGTTACAAAGAACCTGAGAATTCCGATACTGAATCTGAATCTGACAAGTAACTTTCACATTCATTACACATCACTAGACTACATTTCCTTAGTACTCGCGATGTCGCGATATTCAAATGACAACGTTTCGTTTTCCACGCTTTATTATGAGAACAGCTTCGGTGTAATAATTCAGTTAAAAATCCAACGTTGCTAGATGTTACTATTCCGAGCGATACATTTGAGTTTAGTAATAGCTTATACTTTGTCGTCTTCTGTTCTTTTAGCCTTCGCTGTATTAACAAATTAGATTTGTTTTATTCTACCTGATGTGATTTTCAAACCTATGAGTAATTATCACCTTTGACTAATTCAAAACTTCTTGACTACTTTAATAAAACACTGAAGTATGGTTGATAAACGCGTTGTGCAATTATTTATCCATATCCTTTTGATGAAGGGCCAATTTTCTATATACTGATTGTAGAGGTCACATGACCATTAAACGTAAATGGACAACCAAATGTTTACTCAAAATTTACTTACAAAAGTGCAAATCAATAGTTTCTCTGGGAGGCGATTTTGCAGAATTATTGATTTCTGTTCGGTTTGTATGCATTGGCTATTACTACTATTATATTGACTTGATTACAGTTCGGTTACATTTATTTATTTACATGTATATTTACTTGTATATCATCAGGTTTGGCTCCTTGTTCACAGCGCAGTAAATTGCACTTTACTACCTTTCAAACCTCTTCTGTGCACCGCGGAAGTATTATTAGCACATTGCGTTTTGCTGCATTTGTTGGCCCATTCTAGATTGAAATAAAACTATTACTAAAACGTGGAAGGCTAGGAAATGGATACGTATTTATTTTTCAAATCTAAAATGTTGCTCCTCTAAGACATCAAAGCCAAAATATCCGCTCAGTTTTTTGTCAAAAAGCGTGTCGAGAGATCGGTCGTTCTGCAATGCAATTATTACAAGCAAATGTTCAAACCCTGTAAATTATGTGCAGTAGAAACCGTCATATTTTCAAGTAGTCCTCTTATTCGCACTAGCTTGCCATTTTGAAATGGAATCCATGGGATGAATTAATTGTATAACATTGAGTGTCAGATTGTCATGTATGAGGTACGCCAGCATAAGTTCCTCCAGAATGACCAATCCAATTACAATGGGTGCTGGCAAAATAGATGTGAGTACAAATCCCAATGACATGGCTAATGAATCCGATATGGAATTAATGATACTGTCTCCGAAGTAGCCTTGAGCAAGGGCCGTTTTTCTGTAGCGATTGATGACCATAGGAGAATTTTCAATCGCCTCCCATACCACCTCCGTCGTCAATGCGATCAGGAATTTCGGCTGAAGTGAAACGTCCGGCAAAATGACTGATAAAACGGCGAAAAATATTGCTCCATGCAAAACATGTGGTGAAGGAGTACCAATCCGTGATTTGTTGGGAGTTCTCAGAGCCAAGCACGTCTCCGTCCCATAGTTTGATTTTACCACTTCGGGAAATGACCGGTTGACCACTTTTGTACAAAAATGTAGCCTGGGCTGCTAAAAGTGAGAGACCGATCAGGGCGTATAATGGCTCGATCCCCCCGCCTTTAATTTTTTTGCTATTAGTATCTGATTTTGATGCTTCTCCGCTTTTTGAAGGTGGTGCGTCTTCGGAAGCTGAACGACGGATTCTCCTGTGTTCATTGTTGTTTTCAACTTGTCTGCAAAAAAAACATTCAGTTGCGTTACAACTGTTTATTAATCGCCTTTTTGTGGGTTGTCCGTATAATTTTTCTCCATGCCGTATGTGTATTACCTTCCAGGAGCTACCGTCGTAGTTTGAGATTTTTCTTCTTCTGTTTTGGATGCCTCATTTTCAGCGTAGATTGGAATAGAATCCGCCTCTGAATCCGCAAACAGTTCGTTCGTACCCACACCAGGTAGAGAAATCAAATCCCCCTTACATTGTTGGAAAATAGATCCTGCAGCAATTAAAAATACAAGGGACAACACACCCTTCAGATTTGCAAGTGTCATTTTGGATTTGTCACTCTTCGCTTCGCTTTGATTTGATTCTGACAACTACACCTCCACTCCAATAAACCACTGCATGTTGAGTTGAGCCTTGAGAGAGGTTAGTTTAACACTTTCAAAGTGGCTCACATTTGCATCCGTCTTTGGCGTTTGCCTGTATCCAATGCAGGACCCGCTTGCTACTTGTATTTGTATTAAGAAGATGTGTATTAAGAATGTATTATTAAGTTAGTCCGACGCGTTTTCTCATGCACTTACTACGGAGATGAAGGAGGGTGAACTGTTCAAGGTCCAAGTTCTGTACTGCGTACTAGTCAGCCCAATTACAATTGCATGCAAGAATGAGTCATAGTATCATGCTTGTTTTGAGGTCACACTATTATTAGCATTGGATTAGTAATCGAATCCCAGTAGAATTAACCACAATAAAACGTAAAACCACAGTAAATACCTATTAACTTTCTGTGGTCCAGTCCAAATCTAAACATGCAATCCTCCGGATTGCACGAACCAATGGTTTGACCATGGACTCGAACTAAACCCAAGCGCAAATTATTTATTAAAGCATTTGCATAGCGTCATTAGTCGAACAAATTATGGAAATATGAGAAATCTCAATGCTACAAATTTTTAAAATTCGGCTGATTTGAACACTTGAATTAGGCATACTGTGCATGCATGTTTTTACTCCCTTTGTTTCGCACACACGCATCTACTACTGCAGCATTACTTACACATAAATTCAACGTGCATTTTTGTCCTCAGCCCTAACAGCAGGAGAAGTACAGGGCATAACGCCAATCACTTTTTTGTTTTCCATTAATTTTGTTAATTTAATATCAGCATTTGGTTATCCATAACTTAAACTGATTGCCAAAATAGTAACACTCCATCGAACAATTTCCATGTGTAATGTCAATTCTTCGATTCTCAAATATAAGTCCAATACTTGACAGTGAGAACAGGAGATATGTGATGCAGATCAGGACCGCAAATTGGCTCATGAGCTACATATATGCGTTCGTAATTAAAAATAACAAGTAACATAACACAGAATAGAATGCGTTAAAGTGCGCGATCTTACCAAATTCTGCTTCAGTAAAGCATCAAATGCGAATAAAATGATGGCAAAATTTACGGATGCATAGAAATTCTTCCAAAATGGGATTTTGACATCAAATTTTTCTCGGATAGGTAACTGGAATTAGATTGAAGGATTAAATTGTTGCTTAATTAAATTCATGATCGCAATGCAATAAAATGCAAACCAAAATCTTGTCCGCTGGATCCCCAAGCCTGTGTTTGCCGGGAGACCAACTGGGTCCTTTGAATAGAACGGATAACTTATCCCTCCACTCTGACATTGTTGACATTCGGTCAATCATATTTGGAAAATAATAAACCTTTAAAGACATATTAATTTGTAATGAACACTTTCTATTGTAAAACTAAACCCACATTACTTGCTGCCAAAATGGATTGAAGGAATTAAAATGATCCACAAGTCCAAACACAATTTTTTCTCCGGGTTTCTCCTCAGCAAATGTGCCAAATAATCGATCCCAAACAATTAGTACACCACCATAGTTTTTATCCAAACAATAGCTATTGCTTCCTACAAATTAAGCACTATAAACATTATAGATTATTTATCGAAAAAGTTACATGCATTTTCTCACGCACCGTGATGAATTCTGTGATGTTTGGGTGTATTCAAGATGTAATCCAAGAGGCCTTAGGAATCCACTACATTTGTGTGAATCCAAAATTGGTACAACAATTTAAATTGTTGATGGAGTAAGAAAATGGAAGGAGGAACAAAAAATGCGAGCGGCAGGTAGAATACCCAGTTAAACCATGTCAAGAATCCGGAATGTCGAAGAGCAGTTGTCAGATTAAAATCTTCTGAGCTGTGGTGCACTTGATGGAGTCCCCATAGTAAGTTGATTTCTATTTTAGAATAAAATGTCTATGATGATGTTTATATCAGTAGTTATAAACATAAAATATTAGGATTTGACAAACCGCACCATGCGATGCTCTGTGTATCCAGTAAAAAGTCAGATCCACTCCGACTGCTGCCGTGTACCAAGTGACGGCGGAATCCCAAGGAATGTCCAACCAACGCCAATGGGTGTAAATCTGTATGTAAGCCCATGTTTCAGCTC
>JAAXYW010001682.1:0-19712 GCA_036851895.1 Orthonychiurus folsomi | reverse complement strand
TACAGGTGCAACAAGAAATGACCAATATTGCAAAAACAGTGGTGTCAACTCTGCCAATCAGTTTGATAAATGCTGCAACAGTGAACACAGTTAAAACACTCAAAGATGCTTTTAAGGGTGGTAGTCCGATTGTCCCAAATCCGGCTTGATACGACTTGTCAATGAATCGCAAGATTTGATAATATTTTATGAAGCTTTGAAGACTTCCTCTACCAAAGTTTTTTTTAAATCAATTTTAATTGCCTAGCGGAAGTTTGTGAGATACTATGTATGTACAACGTATTAGATATACCTTTGAATTAGAAGAAGGCTGGTGTTCATAATTTCAATGTACAAACCAAATATGACAATAGACGTAATGAATCCGTACCAAGTGAATAAGACTATAAGGCCTTCATAGATCATCCAGGTTCCCATTGTATAGTTATTCTTCCATTCACTTGGCAGAAAACTGTAATAGTATTGTTTATGATCTGGAAAAATCCAAAATAACACCGGCGCAAGGCAAATCCCGAATGTGCTATTTATCTGAAGGAAAATAAGGACCATATCAATCCTCTTTCTGGCAGCTAGGAATGTTTCTGTTGATCCTGGGGCTATATAAATTATACAGTTAAGTCTCAAATTTAAAAAAAATTAGAAATTAAAAACAGCTTTTAAGTACCTCGTATAAAGTTGGTCACACTAATAATTTGATTGATACAAGATGCAATTTCATTTTTTCTCAGCAGAAAATGAATTTGGTAGCATGTGACACAACCATAACCCAACGCAAAAATAATGGCGAAAATAAATTCTAGAAAACATTTATTTACAATGTAACTCGAATAATTCAAGTACAACTCTACCCACAGAAAGATGTCGTAGAAAAAAATAAAAACGCAGAAGAATGTCCAGGGTATGACATATTTTTTGCTTTGTACTACTTCTATTTGTTCGTGAAACCCCTTTTTAAAATAAAACGGGATTAAGCACAAGGACGATGCAATAATTAAAGAACCGTAGTAAATGTTTCCCTCCCTGTAGGAATTTGAGTTCAGACAAGAATTTAAATAAATTCATTTTCGCAAGTTTACGTACGTTGACGCGTTAAACACATGAGTGTCACTCAGAAATCTGTTAGGTCTTTGACAGCACTACTGAGTTAAGTGTGGGACGGTATCCACTCGGATAAGTTAATTGGATCGTTTTGTTTGTGATGATGATGAACCCTGATAATAGAACTCAGGCAGTTAGCAAAATTGAAGGAAAGGTAAACAATGGAGTGCTAGCTAATTGCCGGTTCCCAACGTATGGATTGCGGGCTAGAAATGAGACAAGAGCGAGGAGGGTAAATATTTAATTCACCATTGTTTGTGCATTCGGCCTTTTTTAATATAACATTAACATTTATTTTTAACATTTTATTTGCAAATAAATAAGATAGATGGAATACCAAAAGCAAAAACCTGAAATGATTCAAGGCAATAATTATCCATAATCTAAAAATCTAATTTGGAACGAAAGTTAGAGAGAAATATTTGCACTAAATTTTCTAAATTTAAAATAGTAATTGTTTATAATCCTGCGATAAGCCTTACCCAAATTAGACCTCAGATTGTGGCCTGCCTAGCTCCTAACAAGAATCAAGCGTTACCAAAATGCTAGCAAGGAAATTCAGCATTGACGAGAAATAAGAAAGTGTTGTTCCTCGGTCAATTATACAAACTGACGACATTTTAATCCCAATTGGAGCAAACGATAATAGGACGCGCTTAACTACTTTGCCTTCATTCTTTGATAGAGATTTGAAGTAAGCAATACTGGCAGCAGAATTTTGGTAAATGCTTGCAACCTTCGGTAGTGCAAAACTGAGGATGGAAGCATTAGTTATTGCCAACATAAGTAGAACTGCCAGAATGTGAATGTCAACTTTTCCAAAAATTTTCATGAATAATGCAAAAGAAAATATAGCAATTGAAGTAATCGAGATTATCAAGGTTGGAAATCCATGTGTTCCAAATCCGCTGTGGTAAGTCTTGTCAACTATTCTCAAAATTTGGTAGTGCTTTATAAATTGACGGACATCCCCGCTAAAGTAATTAGAAAGAGAAAGAAGTTGTCAAGTGTTTCCAATTAATTGAATGAAATCGCACTATCGCACACCTTCTTAGCTTTGAAATAGCTATGTAAACGTTTCCAATGCAGATCGAAATCATGGAGAGAGACGCTATGTAAATGGCCCAACTGCAAAGTATTTGGAACATGTCAAGTCCGCAGTGAATTCCTTTGGTGAAATCATTTTTCCAGAACGAGGGAAAATAGCTGTACATGTATCGCCTGTCATTTGGGAAAGACCAAAATACCAATCCACAAAATGCAGAATGAATTATACTGTTCAATCGAATCAGTGCAATGAAATTATTCAAGTTCTTCCAATACACTTAAAATTTTTCTTTAGCGCCCTGGACTAGAAGAACAAATTTACAATTAGAAACTTAACTGTCATCGTTGTGCAGAACTACAAGTTAAATTACCCTTCACAATCGTATTTAGGCTTAATATTTGGTTGATGCAGGCGACAATTTCATTTTGTTTCAGCAAAAAATGAATTTGAGTGTTTGCTAGTGCAGAATAGCATAAAGCCCACACGACTCCAAGTGAAAGGGCCAGGAAATCCTTGTTTTTGATATAAACTGGATAAGAGTACCACAAATCAAGGACAAGAAATGCTTCAAACAGGACGACTAGGAAACAAACTAATTTCCAAGCAAGAACACACTTTTTGCCGGTTATCTCCAAGTAGATTTGAGGTGAAAGTTTTTCGGATTTACTCACAAATTTGAAAGGAATGGTGTGCAACAAAGAGGCAAATTTAAAAAGGCGTAACAGTTGGTTTCTGCTGGAATCACCTAATAGTTTCTCTAATTGAGATTTCAAAAAAATACGAGGTTTGGCAGATTTCATTTTAAAATTACGGACTATTTTCGCACCTCTAAAGGCTGATACTAAAGAGTAAAGAGGCATTGGAAAAAGCTAGAATGTGTCAAGTATCAAAGTAGAGGGAAAATACGCTCAAATTCATGTTTTCAAGCTAATTCAACGCTTACAACAAGATTGTATCAAACGGACACGTCGCATGCAATTTTAACAATTCGATACGCTGAAGTTTGGAATCGAATCTTCATTCCTACCCTCTTGCCTCGCAAACCACAAAAATAGAGTGTTTCTTTCCCGTTCTATTCAATATTAATGCATGCGAGTAACGCTCTCGCTCTACAACTCTATTTTGCGTGGTGTGTGGGCAATTTTAGCAAATGAATAACTAATGCCATTTTCTTCTTGAATATTAAATTCGTGCAACTATTTTTTTTTACTTGAGTTTTGGACATCACAGTAAACACAGCTGGCATTTCCCATTATAGCTTAATGCATTTTAAAGGCATTTTTTTCATTGATACTTTAAACATGATATTAATTCCAACAATAGACAAATGTACCATGGTCCGAGAGCACTAAACTACTGGACTAATTGTTATATTAATTCCAACAATAGACAAATGTACTATGGTCCGAGAGCACTAAACTACTGGACTAATTGTAAGTAGTAGCAAAATACAATATAAGATTCAATTATTGCAAAGGAAACCTTCAGCTCCAGAGTCTAAGCCAAAACACTAAAATGTATACTTTTTTCTCTTATTAATTACTTGCCCAAGCTCTTCTCTCATTTTGTTGATTACAGAAGCATGAAATGGTCGTCATTATCTTCATTACGTGCAGGCAGAGTCTTTTATCTTTTATCCCATTTTGCCGATTTGCACCAGCGGATATGTCCCACAGAACTTATCAGAAAACTCCCTTATCACAAATTCAGGATTTCCACTTTGCATGAATGACGATACACATGACAAGTACCAATTCTATTTTTTCTAGCAAAAGTAAAAAAGCATGTTATACGCTCATTAGTTTTGTTTGAGTGCAACCAATCAGGATTCCTTTAAAATGGGAAACTCCGGAGAGTCGTAGAAGCAACATGACTGGCTTCGGTGCAATAAAAACCGTGAGCAAACAAGTGCAATCTATTGAAAATTCTGACTTCCGAAAAGTGCAAATCTCTCCGCAACATGTGGAAATTGGAAAATCAAGACTCTGGACATTGACATTTGGGATAGTAGCAGCCCCATTCCTCATCCTTGGATTTCCCATCCATCTCCTTTTCTTTTACAGCAGGAAATCCCAAATCAATTCATCGTATCCAGTTACATCATTGAACAGAAAATCTGCTTGGTTCCGTCAAATTCTATTCCCGAACAGTAAGCTCATTCTACTCATCACAGCAGCTTTGGTCGCTCTCTCAACTTTCCTAATTTTCTATTTCTTGAGGACTGCGTGGAACATATTTGACCACTTGGTTATTCAAGGTGAACTCAACTGGGATTTAGTTGTCAGTTTTTCTATTTTTTTCCGCACACTACCTGCCGTTATCCCAGTAATTGTGTTTTGGGTTATTGGATACTCCTACCGAGACGTTATTGCGTCGTTTGATGGATTCCGCAATAAATTTGTGAAGAGATTGAAACTCCGACCACGTGGAAAAGCGGACTTTGAACATCCTTGTAAAAAGCCTGGATTTTGGATTAAACTTGGATTTTTGTATTTGGTGATCATTTGCATTCATGTCATCCCTATAGTCTCTGATGGATGGAAATATCAACATTGGACCGGGATTTGGGTTGGATTATTGTACAGATTTATTCCACCTGTTTATTGTACATCTTGTTGGCTACTACAATCAGAGTTCCAGATTTTGTCCGGATTCTTGACTGCGTTACTCAAAGATGACTGTATTATTACCACCCAGGTTATGGATGACATCAAACAGCTTTACAAAATGATAACTAGCCATGTTACATATGTTAACAAGAAGATTGGCAAATATTTGTCTTGGTGGGTTTTTCCCGTATTAAGCATTTCAACCTTGTCCCACATTGCGGCCATGATTCTGTTGTTAATTGGAAATATTTCTATTCGAACAATAATTTTTTTGTTTGGAGTCATTGGGGAAGTTGACGAGGATGGAGCCTTGGTAAGCACATCGGCAGAATTAGTACGAAGTGCGGTTGCTCACACTTTTGTTGGGTTTATGGAAATTGGGTTGATTGGATTTATGATACGACAAGCGATTGCAGTCAGTGATGAGTCTAGATTTGCTGCTGTGCTAATTAACGAAGTGATTGGGGATCATTCTCTTCCTGTGATTAAGAATGAGGAACTTTATCATACGGTAAAAAATTGCATGTCTTTTATGAAAGTGGAGGCGCATAAATAACTTATTGTTTTTTTATCGTTTTCAGACCCGCCATTTGAAATTCTACATGTTCATGACACACGAGTTTGATAATCCAGCTCTCATGATGCTTCCAAGTATTGCCCGGATACCCATCATTGGCTACAGACTCCACAGCTCAAAACTTCGAAATCCACCGCTGCATCGAAGATTTTTGAATGAGATTGTATAATAGCTAGCGTTTAACTTAGATTCGGTACCTACCACCTTATGAAAATGTTTCCCTAGCTCGCAATGTCAAATTCCTATTAAATGTTTTTTTAGTGAAAAAATCTAAATTTGCATAATCCAAAGCGTACATTCAGGTTAGATATAGAATAGATTTACTGGCTTGAACGATCATCTTGATAATCTATAGAAGGAACATCATGCGTGCTTGAATCTACTGGGTAATTTGGCAAAATATAGTTGATTTGTGTTTTCACCAGTGGATTTTACAATTTTTTGCCTTAAGCCTTAAAATTGTTCTTCAAATTCCGAAGAGCTGTCATGCATGAGACAGGGTCTGAGGTTCCCGTTCCTCTCATCAACTCTGGAGACTGGACCCGCATAAAGGGATTGATTTCTTTCTCCTCACCAATAGTGGAAGGAACTGTTGGCAGTCGAGTTGAGCGTTGATTTTGAGCCCAACCCAACTTCGCTTGGGCAATTTGATTGTTGGGTTCAACGTGTAGACTAAATTTGAGATTGTCCACCGTGTATTCATGCCCACAAAAAACAAGCTGTCATTATAAGAATGGCGTCAATATTAAATGAAATCAGTCTTGTTTAATGACAGTGCCGAGCCTTACCGTATCATTGGGCAGTCCTGCCAACTTCTCATTCAGCGCAGTGTGCATTTGAGCACCAGTGCCCTCGAAGAATCTGCCACAACCTGCTACAAATAACGTGTCTCCTACAAAAATTACAAAACAGTTAAAATCAATTTTTGGAAAAGAAATTTCTATTAACAAATTTACCTGTAAACACAGCTGGTTTGTCCATGTTTCCTGGGCTGGGCGGGACATAGTAGCAGATGTGCCCACTTGTGTGACACGGAGTAAACATGCAGTGAATTGTAATAGATCCAACAGCAATTTTATCTTTTTCACCAACCTGCAATTTTAAAATTTAAATTTACTTAAAGAACTAAAGACACACGCCAATCTAACCTTTTTTGTTAGTGCTTCTATGCGGTCATCTCCGCCGTAAACAACGAGAGTGGCCGAGTTATCACCGTTCTCAGCCGCGTAGAGCTTCACCATTTTTTGATTTCCACCAGCGTGATCCCTATAACGAGGATTATAAAACTAGTTTTCAACTAAGAAAATATAAACTAAATTTAATTGTAGATACTATTTGTAGGGTGCACTTCCTTAATTGAGCCTGAAATTATAATTGCCGATTTAAAGGCAGATTTAATATTTTGGCAAATGTGATTACCAGTGATGATGTGTTGTCAAAATTAAAGTCAGCGTAACATTTTCTTTTCTGACGATATCAAGGACAGTTTCGGGTTCAACTGGGTCCACAACAGCAGCTTGGAAAGATGCTTTGTCAATTATCTGTATAAAGTGACAGTTTACTTAAGATGTAAGCGCTTGTATACTCCTCGCTATTGCAACATAGTTTCTTGTTAAAATGAATTTGTTTGAGAATTCATACCAAATACATAAAATTGTCTGCTGTTGCTGGAATGGTAATAATTTTCACATTTTGAAATTCAACGACGCTTCTTTCGCTGTGCATCTTGGCAAATGTTAAATTTGTCTTGTAAAGTGAGCTCAAACCAAATCCTTGTAGCAAAGTTGGGAAATAATAGCCACTGATTTGACGAAATTGTTCTGGAATTTCGATAGTTCTGAGTCTATTGAACGAAGCACCTGCAAATTAACATTCATTATAATTTCTGCATTCCAATTTCATGGACTCAACTAAGCGTTCCTATTTCCTTTAATCTACAATAGACAATAATTCTAACCAAGCCTAAAACTATGCGTTACCAGCAAATCGAGCTAATTTGCTAAAATGTGCTGGGGTCTTGAATAAGAATGACATCCGGCAGGCGTATTTCCTGTAATTCAGACGAATCAAACGCTACAGTTTCTTAAAAAATAAAAACTGCGGTTGCTTTCTTCCTTCCGCTTCCCTTTCGTTATTATTTCCTATCAATCAGGCTCAACGCTCAACATGTAACGAGCCGAACATGAAGGAATTGAGATCCAAGCCGGGTAACATAAATTGTAAAAGTCACAATATGCAACAGGTGGGTTACCTAATCTCATTAAATAAATGCGGGGTCTCTTCGGATAATTAGCAAACTGGAGACATAAAGGTAATAAAACAGAGTACTCACCTGAATTAATTCTTAATATGTTGACTTGGAATGACAAGCCGGTCAGGGTGAGTTCCACTTCGTGATTTTTGCTTATATCCACAATCCACATACGAAATTACGATCACCCATTCACAAATTCGCATGCATTGCAAAGGGAGTTACGTAAACGCAGTGTAAAGAGCATGCGACATTCACACTTTCATTTCCGCGCGCCCTTTCAAATTCGCTCACTTTTGTGTCGACTTCCTCGAGCTGTAGGTCGCTAGAATTTTTCTTCGCTTTTTAAGATATTTTAACACGGTTACACCGCAAACCGTGTGAAAATGAAGTTCGAATTAATTGAAGGTGGAACTGCAATCCGCATTAGTGGGTTTCAAAACATTAGGAGTCCGTTCGGCATACGAAGCGAGGTTGCGCTTTCCTTGGTAAGTTCAGAAGCCAATCGTTTGATACAATAAATTGATTATTGAACAAATTTAATATAGAACTGGCGTTTAGATGGTTGGCTGATATGTGACATACAACATTTTGTTTACCTTTTTTATAGAAAATTGACCCTGCTGTATTCTATCTTACTCAAAATGGAAAACTCCTACCAGACCACCCAAGTATGGAAGAGCTTATGTGTCCTATTTTACCTTTTTTATAGAAAATTGACCCTGCTGTATTCTATCTTACTCAAAATGGAAAACTCCTACCAGACCACCCAAGTATGGAAGAGCTTATGTGTCCCATCACGGCAATCCCGCGGGTTGTTGGAGGAAAAGGAGGTGAGGCTGTGGCCGATCGTTTATTCGGATTTAATAATTAATGTAGATTATATCAACGCGCTATAGGTGGTAAGGTAGTTACTAATATTGTTTAACACTTGTTTCTCCAGGGTTTGGATCTATGCTGAGGGCAATTGGTGCACAAATTGAAAAAACTACAAACCGAGATGCTTGCCGGGACTTATCTGGTAGAAGGCTGAGGGACATAAATGAAGAACAACGACTTAAACGTTGGTTTGCCAAGCAAGGTGAAAGGGAAGAAGAAAGGGCAGAGCTAAGGAAGCAGAAACTGGAGAGGATGAGGAAAATTTGTGAAGGTCCACCCCTTCCTAAAACTGAGGATCGTGATTATAATCAGCAGCGGGCGGATATGTCCGAAGCAGTTTTTGAAGCTGTAGATAAAGGTAAAATTAGCTGAAAGCATATTTTCAACCTGTTCGCTTAAACAGAGCGACGGTATTCATGAAATGCTGAAATATTTTATACTTTAGGTTTTGAAGCATCTACTTCATCCTTTTCCAAGCCGGACGCTTCCGTTGCTTCAACATCAGCTTCAGCAACCATGACTTCCTCTTCAGATGACATAAGTGATGAAGGTACATCCTCAGGACCAAGCACGAGCACTTCTAATTCACTAATTTCGGAGAAAGTGGAACCGGAGAAAAGCAAACGGGAAAAGAAAATCAAGAAAACCATGTAAGTTTGAATTTGGATTACAAAAGTTGTGTATTCCCCAATCAGCATTAAAAATTCTATTGTTTCGGTAGATTTGACGAAGATCTAGATTCAGATGTCAGCAGCAGTGACGAGGACGAAGAAGTTCCAGCGAAGAAAATGAAAATGACTTAAAAAGACCATAAATATTCTGTACACGAGTAAATTATTCTGCTGAAACACATTGGTTGCCCAACATGTAAAATTACTTAGTACATTATGATTAATTTGTTAACTGTTCTCTCTCATTACATTTCCTTCCATCAGTTCATGCATTTGATACAATTACAAATTAATCACTTTGATATTTAGACATTTCTCTTCCTTCTTGTGACCTTCCCAGTCTGCGTTTTTACATAATTTATTACTTTTATGCAATAGAATTTTAATTTTTAACAATAATTGTGAATACTGCGTTAATAAATGAATTTGAATTTATCAACGTGCATAGTACAGACTGGAAGAAAACTCAGCTCTGACTTCACGAAATTCGTGAGTAACCCTTGCGTGCACCTGCTCAGTTGCAGTGGAAGGCACTGATTTTATGCAATAACCAAGTGTCAGTTGCCATTAATGAAACGAAGGTAGTAATTAGTATTAGTATGATGATTGAGTAATCCTTGCGTGCACCTGCTCAGTTGCAGTGGAAGGCACTGATTTTATGCAATAACCAAGTGTCAGTTGCCATTAATGAAACGAAGGTAGTAATTAGTATTAGTATGATGAATAGTTTCAAATATTGTCTCAAGGTTTACCCCAAACGCATGGCTAATTGCAAACAGCTGGCTGGCAAAACAACAAGATTCACGTTATTTTTTGCATTGTGATAGTTATACTATACTGGGCGGAACCGCACCGTAAGACGGCTTTACTTGATTTTCCATTTAATCAGAATCTTTGAGCAATGCAATGTGGGAGCCGAACGTTCACATTCATTCGCTCAGCTTATAATATTCAAAGCCGCTATGCTGCCATACAATGCGAATTTCCACCGATTGCAAAATTCTCCTCAACAGCCGAGCGAGCCGAGCCCACCAGCCACCAACAATGATGACAGTAGTGAAGGAACTGTGAATCCCTTTTACAATGCAATGGTGTTTTGCATGGATTCATACATTGTTAATAATTTTGAGGGCCAACTGGTTCACAAATTCTCACGCGCCGCCGCTGCGCTGTCGAGAATTTGTTGAGATCCTCGCGTGTATTTATCTCGCAAAAACTTATTGTACGCCTAGGTACGAGTACAAAGTGCACTTGACTTTTGCGAAGGAACAAGTTTCATTAGCAAAATCTTTTAGCATTCACTTTCTCATTTCGTCGTCGTCTAGGCCAGTGTGTCACACACGACACATCACCTGTGCAATATTTTCCTATCTGTTAACGTTAACTACAAACAGCCGATAATTCATCCGCAATCCATGATTGCCGTAACACTTCAACCTTTGTTTTTAAGGTTAATAAATTTCTGCACCATTTATTCCAAATGAGTATCGGAATCGAGCAAAACAGCACGTCTGGGTTCCGGTTTCCGGTTGTGATTTTGTGATTCCACCGCGCAACATCCTTCTTAGTAGCTATCATTATGCCAGCACTGGTGGCGTTTGGCCGGAGATGGCAAGTTGGAACGGATGACTTTGTATTTCCTGGGATTCTGGATTCAACGGTTAAATCTTGCTGGTTAGTTTTTGACTTGTAGAATGCTATTTAATTAAATTAAGAATTCTCTTTGTGACCTTTTTGTGTCAGTTCCGAATAATGATGAGTTTTCTCAAAACAATAATCCAGCAATGCTCCTTGTATTGCTATCGGACTCTTATTCATGCAGGACAACTTTTGTATTCCAGTACCAATTCTTTATTTCCTACAGGTTAATTGCGGCAATTGTCGTGTTCCTGCAACACGATTCACGTAATTTATGCGAGAATAGCTACTTTATGAAAATGTACTTTTACGTTATGATAGCAGCATTGACTGTGACAATATTAACGGATATCAGCATTGTCAAAAAGAGCATGAGTGGGCACATAATGGACAAGGAAGTGCGGAAACTAGTAGTACCGTTGATTTATGTGAGGTATAATGAATGTACACCGGTTATTTAAATTCTTCGGTTTTCTGTGACGGAGTTTGTTGTAAAACAGGTTATTTTGGGAATTCCTAGACGTATTTTGGAATGTTATTGCGACAATTTGGGCCTACGGAGAAACACTACGTTGTGTAGAAGAAGATGCACCAGGCGAAATAGCATTTATTAGACGTAGGTGAACATATTGACAAATTTAAGTCTCAAAAGCTATAAATGAAAAATTTTCAGGTTTTATAATATGCAATTGGATGTCGTTGGTATGCCTGAGCTTATTTTTGGCATATTTGTTCGATCCATTGGGTAGAGATCATTTGGCAATTATTAGTGAGTCCAAGACTGACTGCACATTATTTGAACCACCCGAGACGCGAAGGTCACTTTTTTGGGAAAGACGCTGTAAATTGTATTGCTGTTTTTGCTGCGATGAGCCTTCTCCAGATGATGATGTCAAGAGGGATGGATTTCATGAAGTTGGAAGTAATTATAATTGCACGTAATTATTCTTGAGTTTTGTACTATTAATATAATTTTTAATAATCCCAGAACTCTTGGCTAATCTCGTTCAAGACTATGACTTACTTCCGTCGGATGTCCTTGCAGGATTAATTGCATTGTACCATAGGAGCAAGATTAATTCAACCAGGCAAATCAGCGCTCAATTACCCACTGTGTCCCTGTGCTCAAAACTCGAGAAAAATGAAGGAGCCATTGTTGTGACGAGTCAACCGAAGAAGAGGAAAATTACCTCCTTTATTAATCCCTTAGCTATAGACATAGACTCATCAGATGAAATTAAGATGCTAAATTATTATTATAAATTCATTGATGGATTGAATGGATGGAAAGGATTTCTGGCTGACAAACATAACGTGAGCCGGAAAACTATCCACAGTCTTTGGAGGAGGTTGATATGCTGCGGATGTCTGAAACGGTAAATTTTCATAAACTTTAAATGTGAATATAACGGATTTAATAGTAATTTTATGAGCAGGCGAGATGGCATAAAAATTGAAGGCGACAACTGCTGCTACTGCAGTACAGCAGTGTTAAAGGAGTCAACGATTTCGCAGCATGGGATCAATGAAAATGATTTGATTCACATTTCCTTTGCTAACGATTACTACCAAGTTCCTTTCTACCTCGCCGTTGACCACAAAACGAAATCGTATATTTTAACGATGCGAGGCACGTTTTCGGGAAAAGACGTAATTACAGATTTGACAGCATGGCCAGTTCCAACTGACATACCTGGACTCCCTACAACTTTTCTTGTAATAGCATATATATTTCTCAAATTATTTAGTGTATTCTTGAAGGGAGTTCCCGTTTCTTCACGAATAAAACAAAAGATTAATTTTTATTTTAATTGCACCTAGGTTCATCATGGAATTCTACTCACTGCCAGAAATGCCAAAGCAAAGATAGAGACTCTAGGATTACTCGAACAAATGCAAACTGCTTACCCGGACTACAAACTGGTTCTAATAGGTACATTACCTCATTCTTAATATGTACTTGAATTAAACTGCAACGCTTGCAATTATTTCAGGCCAAAGTTTGGGCGCCGCGGTTGCTACTTTGTTGGGAATGCTGTTGCGCTCCGAATTTCCTGATTTAAAAGTATACGCTTTCAGCCCTCCAGGTTAGAAAATGTAGATTTCTCTATGCATAACAACTGAAGCTATTATTTAAATCGATTTACTAATAATAATAGGGTATTTTTACAGGTGGATTACTAAATTTAGAGGCCAGCATATGGAGTTCCAGTTTTGTGACTTCGGTTATTTACGGGGATGATATAGTAGCCAGGGTCAGTTTGCTATCATTGGAGAAATTCCGCTCTAAGTTGATTCAAACACTTGAGGACTGCAGAACTCCAAAGGTGAGACTTGAGTCTTAAATTTGTTCATTAAAACTGTGCTAAATTTTGTGGCTTAATTAATTTGTAACTTAATTTGCAGTACAAACTCCTCATGGGATATTGCTCATGTTGTTGTGGAGCGTCTCTTAGCTCTAAGATTGAATTCCAGACTGCTCACGAAGATGTAAAGTCAGATGTGAGGGCCGTAGTATATTTCATCTTTGTAACATTATAAAAGTCAAGCTTGTTTTGCATCTCATTTTATTTTGCAGATTTGTATTCAAGTAGAAGAGTCAAAAACACAAGACATTGATCATAAATCACCTGTGGCCATTACCACGATGTACACGGCCGGCAAAATACTTCATATTACGCGAAGGGAGACGTAAGAAAAATTGAATAACAGAGTGCCAAAACATGCGAAATGTGTGTAACGCAATAACCTATACAATTCTTCTTGACTGCATTCAGGTGTGAAGATGAAACTGAAATGGAGACTGAGCCAAGATACGAAATGAGATGGGCAGGCCGCGAGGAATTTCTTGATATCAAAACATCCCCAAGGATGTACAGTGATCACTGGCCGTTTCGTATGCTTTCTGCTTTTCGAGAGTACAAGACGAATACACAGCCAGAAAATAATGCAGGAACCGATGATTTGAATGGCAATGTCAATGAAGCTTTTGAATCTTGTTGAAAATGCTTACAAGTGAAAGACTGATTTGTGTTAAGTAATGTTCAGCTACTGTTTAAAAATCGGATAGTTCTCAATTCCTTAAGTTCTCCTTTGACGTTTCATAAAATAAAATCTACCGCGGTGGCTTAACCAGACGGGTACTAAACCGTTATTCAATTTGCTCACTTTTATATTTCTCAGGTTGATGAATAAAATAGTTCGGTCCAATGTCCAATATCAATTATTGAGAAAAAAACGAAATCATAGCAGCATAGTAATAAATTAGCTTCGGGCTCCATCCATGTTAAAAACTACGCTATCAAAATATGCTATTTAATATACACAGTTTGAGCGAATTACAAATTAAGATGACTCAGTTTGTCAATGATTAATTTTTTTAGATCTTGTGTACACAGTACGCTTTTATTAGGGATGAAAGAAAACCCTGGATTCGGCTTTGAAATCTTCAAGAGCTCAATTCTTTGTGCACTCTGGTGAGGAGGATAATTTCAATTTGCCGATTCTAATCATTCTTGTCTGAATCTGAATTCATGGTTACCAAGGCTAAGAAAATTATACAACAGACCTGAGTGTGTTTTATCTGAAAAGCGTACGCAACATGGAATTCAGGTTGAACGCAAAATTATCGATTTAACTCATCAAACAAAATTCCTAGCGAAGTCCCTATGCACACCAAGACTTATTCTGCAAAAAACAATTATGACGGAGATACATGTGAAATTGCAGGCAGCTTCACCGATAACTTAAAAAAATTCCACCCAAGACTTTCATTATGCTGCTACATGCTATACTTAACATTTATTGGTCTAATGAATTCATTTACAAATTGTCAAATAAAATTTTGTTAAGACTGACTCGACTCAATGCATCAATTACATTTTTTTTAGTTATTTTACGGAAAACCGCTTTGGAGTTTGAATGAGAATGCTTAACACTCTTGTATGCTTTGAATGAATTCGTGATTCAAGTAATGAGTAGCCGCCAGGTCAAGTCCAGTTGTATCTTCCTTCAACAAAAATTGAAGAAGTTCCTTCGCCGCAATCTTAAATTCTTTTGCCAAACCTTGACCGTTGCAAGTGTCACAGTAAATTCTGCAAACTTCATCCAATAATGTAAGAAACGCTTGGCGTCCGCTCCCATCCGCCCCGTGGTTATCTTCGACACTTCCTTCCGGAGCAGCAGATGATTTCCAAACGGTGAGAAATATTTCGGGTTCACCGGGACCTGCAGCGCGACGAGCTCTGAATTTGAATAAACCACCACCAAATATGGAGCGGAAAAAGTTTGTCACGGTGTGAAAAATCGAGCTGAACCATTCGGAAATTGGACTACGTGTTGACTTAGGTTTTCTTGTTGTAACCCGGGTTGGTTCGGGTTTCGGTGCACTCTTTTTTGGGGGTTCCTAAATAAACATACATAGGATTAGCATGAAATGCAAAGAGCACAATGAAAATAATAAAATAAAATAATTTGTACGTTATGGTGGAATAAACTTCCGATGGTTTTCTCCTTCTCTTCTTGAGTCATGTCAGCCCATTTCTTCTTCACTTCCTGCTTTGGCTGGGCCTCAACCTCCACCTTTACATCCGTAATCTATTCGCAGAAGACAACATATTTACCCGTACTTATTTCTAAGAAGTGGGTCATTGACCTTAATAGCAGAAATGGCAAGGAAAGAAATACAGTACATATGGCAATAGAACCTATGTTCAATAAATTGACTTACTGGCTTAGATGTTGCAACGGTTTTCGTCTCTTTGTCCAATTGCACAACGACTCCTGGCATGACCATGACCTCATCGGATTTGGCACCCTCTCCAGCAGCAACTACCTTATTTTTTAATGCTTCTTTCATAGTTGCCGCCTTAGCTTTGACTGAGCAATCCATCATGTTCCCCAAAAGAGTTGCGAACTGCTGATTTTCCCCTTTTACTGGTTCCGTTTGACTGATCCGCTTTCCAATGAATTTATGGAGTTTAAAAAGTGTGTGATGATTCACATTTGGACATTGGGCCTTAATAAGGTTGAGGGCATGGCCTGAAAATAATTTCAATTCTCCGGTTGTTAGACCGAGGGAACCCAAGTTTCCAGGAATGTGAGGGGTGTTGATATCGGCGGGGGCCTTGGAATCTTTGGCTTCCTTCGCTCGCTCCGAGTCCGAGACCTTCCATTGCAATAAACCTGGAAAAATTCAACAAAGTGCACAATTAAATTCTAATTTATGCATTCAAACAGGATTCATCGTTGTTTAAAACCTTTGTTTGAATCCTCGGTTTTCTCAGCAGCTGCTGCTAACCCGAAAAGAACGGCTACAATTACCAAGCGTAACATTTTTGACGTCTTTATAATTCAATATGTTAAACAGAATTAAGAACAACTGGTCCGGGTGGGGGTGTTGGCTGATATGGAGTAGGAATGGCTGACGTGGATGAACTCAAATGGCTATGACGAATGTTTTTCAAAAGTATGTTTTACGAGGTAGTATATTGTTCCTGTAAATGTACTTCCTAGTGCTGCTAGTTGCAAGTATGTCAGAGGCCTAAATAATTTTTTCCTGGTTGGAAGGCAAAACAAAGTTGCTTACATTACGTGGCCGGCCGTAGTTTGGCCCCGTTTTCTAAACGGTCAGAAAGTTAATTGCATAAAACTATAGATTAAATCACAGCATTATGTGTCACAGTTATATGGCAATGTATGATTCAACAATATAAATTCTAGCCCTGACTCAGAATCCAGTCAGGATTACTCAACAAGAGAAATGTTCTAGTAAAATATTCGTAGTATCAATGTCTAATATTTAACTATGTTAACAATGCATATGATCTTGATCGAGATATTAATTAGATGAGAAAATCCATTCCCACTTTCAATTTTTCTTTTTTTTACACAATTTCATTTGGGAATCAAGGCAACAACATTGTTGACCAAAAAATGACATTTTTTTGTCAATACTAGGTAAAGGATAGCTAGCGACAGCTTACAAATCTTACTGCTCGATTCGCTCAATTTGGAAACACGTTTTCTATACATTTGGCCAATCTAACTATTTTGAACTTCAATCGGAGATATGGACGCAAGAAAGGGATGGTGGAGTGCTTTTGTGGTGAGTCAATAAACTAAATACATTACGCATATACATATGTGTATGATATTAATCATTAAATGTCTTTGTTCAGAGCAATTTTTTCTCTGGAGTCAAGGATACCGACAATGACACGGGGGATTTTTGCATTATCCGGAGCGAAAAACCGATGATGAATTCAACACTGGGGAAAAGGCAACTAAGTTTCTGTATGGATGATTCTAATAAGGAAAATTCGACTCCAATCCGAAAGGATTCTC
This sequence comes from Orthonychiurus folsomi, assembly GCA_036851895.1. Taxonomy (NCBI): domain Eukaryota; kingdom Metazoa; phylum Arthropoda; class Collembola; order Poduromorpha; family Onychiuridae; genus Orthonychiurus; species Orthonychiurus folsomi. The sequence continues at coordinate 2,596 of JAAXYW010001682.1, read as the reverse complement.
GCTCGGGACTTGGAGGTCCTCGCAGCTCGAAGGTGAAAAGGCTTTTCAATGTTAATTGAAATTGAATGTTAATTTTAACATTTTCTAAAATTTAATTAAACCTTCCAGGTGTTTTTCCCACCAAAAAAAGTCAGAGTTTTGGATGATACTCATTGTGAAAAATCAGTCTCACAAACAAGTACTAATAAATCACACTGACTACAGATGATATCTTGTAAAGAAATTAATAATTAATATACAGATGCTTTTTTTTTGAATAGCTGGCAATATTTTCTGGGATGAATCCAAGCCTCTCGTTTTGCCAGTGATTGAATCAGCACGGATTGACATCAATGAAATTTCTGGATCGACCCTGCGGGATTTACTTGTCGGAAAATACAAAGATCAGATCAACAGCTACACAATCGTTGATTGTCGGTACCCATATGAGTATGAGGGTGGACATATTGAAAACGCTCTTAACTTGCATACACAAGTTCAAGTTAATAACGAATTTATGAAAAAAAGAACGGCAGCAGGGAATGGTGGCAAAACTCTTCGAAATATCGTAGTACTGCACTGCGAGTTCTCGTCAGAAAGGGGACCCAACATGTAAAATATCTTTACTGCCAATTAAATAGAAAATAGTATTACTAATTTCCGGTTTTACAGGTATCGATACTTGCGAGAGGCAGACCGGCGGAAGAACATGGAGAATTACCCATTCCTGGACTATCCAGAAATGTATGTCTTGAAGGGAGGCTATGAAAAGTTTTTCCAGGATCACAAAGAACACTGTACCCCAATGGAATACAGGACAATGGATGATCCAGAATACAAGCAGAAATTGGATGAATGCAGCAAGAAAAGTTTGACGGAATTGCTGATCCCCGTCAGCTCCAGGCAGCACAAATCAAAATTCAGTAGGAGATCCTAGAGAGTTGATCTTTTGGATGAGGATGTCATTCTTCGTAATACTCACCGAAGCGAAGCTGGTGTGCTTGTGGGCACTGTGTTATGTTTAACGATTTTTTTTGGGAAGCTACGGATTTTGTAAATAAAGACGAGATTTAATATTGTTAGAAAAATGGCGTGTTTTCTCTGAACCTGATTAAATAGCTTATTAGGGCATATAAAAGGTAGATAGTCTGCATTTGTCTCACCAGAATCTCATATAATTCAAGTACGAAATTGTTCAATCTGCATAATCCATTACTCGAGTTGACTGAGTTAATTGGCGTTACACGTCGGGTGTAATAATGCAAAAAATTAGTATTGTAGCCAACATTGTTAAAGGTGAAAGAATATTTCGGATCCGATTCAAAGGTATCACCGGGACCGACTTCACAATGTGCCAGCCCGGCCATCAATAACTAACTAATATTAAGATTTTAACTATTATAAACATCCTTTGCATGTATGCAAGTGTAGTTAGTACTTGCATGTGCTATATGAATGAAATGTATCTAATTTCTAAGCCCATTCAATGCGTACTTCATTTTTGTCAACTCGGACTCGTGTACTGTCCACTCCAAAGGATTGTGCACACTTTATTACAAGTTTGCTATTTAATTTGCAATCCTTGACGCGTTCCGATTCCAAGTGCCTGCCATTCATACATTTTTAGATAAGATTCATCGTGGATGATGACCTTTGTAATCCATGAGGCTCATTCTCATGGGCCGTACCGTCGCGTCGTTATATTTGCTTGGGTCTTCACAAATCCCATATCTTCCGAGGACGTAACATTTTTTATCTCAGTTTGTATAAAATACTTAATTACGTAGTGAGGCTTTCACCGGACCTGCTATGAAATGGATTGGAAAATAATAGCAATTCCGGCAATAGTGCTACTTGTAATTGTAATGTTTTATTTTTATTTTCCGAAGAGCTTTGTATGTGATTGGAAAGACTTTTCCAAGGGACTCAACGTAAGTAAAATTAATTCTGCAATGAATATAAAAACTCAACTTATCAAATAGTTTTATATATTTATTTATATATTTAGTGCGGCGTTTCGGTTCGTTCGATTGGCTATCAGATTGAGATGGCAAATGCTCACAAATGCGACAGTGGGTTCCATGTTTGATGCCATTGCCAGTAAACAACCAAATCGTGTGTGTTTTTACTTTGAAAATGAAGAGTGGACTTACAGACAGGTAAGTTGACAGCAAAAGAAATCCCAATTGCAACGCATGATTAACAGATTCCATTGTACAAATGGTATTTTGCATGTATTACGCAGGTGCAAGACTTAGCTAACAAAATTGCAAATTATTTTCTCAATGTGGGCTACAAGAAGGGAGACTGTGTCGCGTTATTTATGGAGAATCGCGTGGAGTATATTTGTGTTTGGTTGGGATTGAGCAAGGTATTACTACTATTTTGATTAATTGATATTATTTCTTTCGCGGGACAAATGAGTGATGTTTATTTAACACTAACATTCCATTTCTGCTATTCGAATACATAATAGATTGGCGTCGTCACTGCTCTCATCAATTACAATTTACGTCAGCAATCCCTTCTGCATTGTGTGGATGTGTCGAAGGCCAAAGCATTAGTTTTTGGTTCCGAACTTGGAGCTGGTCTGTCAAATTAATGACACATTTACAAA
>JAAXYW010001681.1:0-19720 GCA_036851895.1 Orthonychiurus folsomi | reverse complement strand
CGTTTCAGAAAGCCTGGTGGCGATGAAACGTTGTTGGAACGAGCATGCAACATTCTGGTTGAATGAATGTTGCGCGCAATGTCACCAAAACGTTTCGTCGTGACATTTTAGCCTTGAAACGTTTGGCAACGATGTTGCCTTTATTTCCCCTTTCTCTGACGTTTCAATGCTATGCGGGACACACACGATGCGGGATTTAATCAAATCTAAAGTTGAATATGGTTTATTGGCTAAATTGTAAAAATGCAGAGCGGTTTGGAGCTTTTTTATTTGTCGGTAAAGTTCCAAATTAAGAGTCGGGATTTCAGTGCAGTGGGGACTGGGGATTGCATATGGCCATGTTTGAGTGGAATAAAATATCAGTATACAATACCACAGCGCTGAATTATTCATTTGCTTCAAATTTTATTTGAATTAGCAGCTACTTAGTTTGCTTGTGATAAATGCTGTCATCAAATCAAAGTGTTGACCACTGGATTCTAAAATATCCGTAATTCACACGTTCCAAAGCTCACCATCATCAGAATAAAATTCGCCCAATGAAATATACACACATCGACGCACCCGTCAACACATTAATTTCACAAAAGTGAATTCAAGGTGAGAGTACAAAGGCACGCACTTTCTCTGATATGGTAAAAATAAATCTTTGAGGTGGATTCGGGAAAACAAACTTTGTGTACAGGTGGGCTGCTCCCCTTTCATTTCGAATTCTTCCATTCCACACAAGGACGCTGAAGGGGTATATTAACCATCGTAAACAAGGAATCCTTATCCAGTTCAAAACTTCAACATCTTGTTGTAACAACTTCATATTTGCAGAATTCAAGAAATTTTAATTTCCAAAAAAAAACTTCAAAATGAAAGCCGTAAGTATTTTCACCTAGTTGATAAATCCTGCATTATATTAGACGATTATTAAGAAATTTTAAAGGTATTACTGTTATTAACAATAACTAACATTTGTTATTCCACAGGTCGCCGCTTTATTGGTAATGATGGTTGCAGGAGCTGCTGCAAACTCAAGTTATGGAAACTCCAACTCGTACAGCGCACCACCGTCGTATTCCCAGCCGCAACAATCGTACAGCGCACCTTCATATTCTCAGCCGCAACAATCGTACAGCGCACCGTCATATTCTCAGCCACAACAATCGTACAGCGCACCTTCATATTCACAGCCGCAACAATCGTACAGCGCACCTTCATATTCTCAGCCCCAACAATCGTACAGCGCACCTTCATATTCTCAGCCACAACAATCGTACAGCGCCCCACAACAGTCTTACAACCAACAACAATCCTATGCGCCAGTCCCCCAAGATGTTAAGATTTCATTCGCGTCTGGATATGGATCATCTTCATCATATGGACAGTCTGCATCAAGCTACTCTGCACCAGCCCAAAGCTATTCTGCTCCAAGTTATTCGGCACCCGCCCAAACATATTCTGCTCCAAGCTATTCTGCACCGACCCAAAGCTATTCTGCCCCAAGCTATTCTGCACCGACCCAGAGCTATTCTGCCCCAAGCTATTCGGCACCCTCCCAAACATATTCTGCCCCAAGCTATTCTGCACCCGCCCAAACATATTCTGCTCCAAGCTATTCTGCACCCGCCCAAACATACTCTGCACCCCAGAGCTATTCGGCTCCAGCCAGCTCATACAAAAAGTAAATATGTGACATTTCTAATAAAAAAGTATTCGTGAGCAAAATTACATAGGTATCTATATTAACTACATGTATTCCTTTGAAAGCTGAACATGAGCAAACTTGAAGTTGGTCTTCTGCACACAATTTTTTGTTTGAATAAAACCGTGCCATATGAAAATAATTTGCTTGTATTTTTTCTTCGGCTCCCAGCGTTTAAAATCAGTCCAATTTATTGGGTATATAAATCGCTAAGTACGGTAACATAGAAAAGTGGTTTCCGTTTTTAAAACAAAGTTTCATTTGGAATTCGCGTAAATTATTCCAAGCGTCCTAAAGTCCTATCAAACATGGAGTTTGAGAGAGCGCTGCGCTCATAAACTACTAAGAGTTAAGCTCATTTGAATATCTGAATTAGAATTTTACAAGTTACATCAAAAACTGATTACAATAATCCACCTCACAATTAGATAACTTCAAAAGAAGTGTTCACATCTCCAATTCCTTTTCCAGCTTCTTTTGGGACGCTCTGAAATAATTGATAAAATTTAAAATTACTTACATCACAACCGGTATGCGCGAATTATGTAAACTACATACCTAAGCTTGTAATTGGCACCGCTTCCTTGTTTCATTTCTGACAAAGATATGTGATAATTAATTATAGGTAATACTTTCTCAGAGAGAAACGCCCTGGTCGGAACCCGTTGTTGAGGGCTAGTAGCCAAGGTAGAGAACAACTCAAAAAATCTGTCACTTCGAAATGCAAATCGCTTTGTCATCGCTGCTTCAAGTGTTTCTTGTAGTATTCGTCTTAAAGGGGCGTAACAGTCCCTTCCAAGAATAGAAGCCCAGGTAGCAGAAACAATATTTCGACAGCGAAGAGAGAATTCAACTTTTTCGACAAGCATGTCTAGAACGGACGATAAAAAATGTACTGCACTTAAAATCATCCGGCGATTCAAAAGTCCCGCAACAAAGAACAGGAATCTTTTTGAAATTTGTTCATCTTTGCTTAGATTGTATAAACTTGCTCCAATTTCTTGTAAAACTTCATCCCTGTTGGGTTCACTCATCTTCTCGCAATACTGCATGATACGCTGTAAAACAAAGGACGTTGTCATTAGGCTCGAAATTTGGTAAGATTTTACATTACAATTGCCAACTACTATTTTAAAGGTTTACCAGTCCAGGATTAGTTTCAGCTAATTCCTCTGCAGTCACGTATCCCAAGATAGAAAACCGTACAAGATCGGTCATTTTTCGTTTCAGGTACGGGTCTTGCAACCATTGCCCGTTAGAACACAGGGTGACAAAAATCTAATTCCAAAATTAGAAATCAAAAATTGCTTTGATACTGACATGTAAACTAGTGAAAAATATATACGACTTACATGGGACAAATACTTCTTTAGAGTAGCCACCAGCATATCTGGTAATTTTTCCCAAGGAGGTTTACCTACAAAATTTGGGCAACATACTTCAAGGACTTGGGGGAGAAAACTGTTCTGACTGCTACGAATATAAATGCTAGCAAAATTCAAATTTTCAAGAAGAATTATAGCGGTGTGGATAGCTTTGTCTGTTACGATTCCGTCATTTCCAAATGATTTGGTTTTCGCCGCCCTCAGAACATCAATTGTTGGAGAGAGCAAAGTTTGCAGCATTTCATTAGTCCAACTGTTGCCTGGTTCATTTGCAAAAACGCAAAATCGCTTCAGTAAGCTTTCGTGATCGTTGGGTGATCCTAATAGCGATTCGTACGAAATTCCGAATATTCTAGCTGTTAACTTATGAGGCACGGAACATCCAAGGCTCATCAGGCGAATCCAACTTTGAGTCAACTTGGTGTCATTAATACTGTACGTATCCAAAACAGTTGAATTCATGATTTTCTCTACGTATATTTCACTGATAGTTCTACACGTGTTGGGATTCAAAGCAAAAGTATCAAAAAGAGCACAAACCGATGCTGAATTTTGCTTCAGACTCTGCAGAATTGTTAGATCCACTGCTAAATCCGCCATAGGATGCACATCAAATTCAGGATTTCGGTTCTGACTTGAAATAACCGCTTGTTTCAAGAATTGTTCTGTTCTCTCTTGAATAATTCGACCAATAATTTCTTTTTCTGTAGATGGGAGACCGTTAGGGTCAAGTATCCAAGAATCCATAATCCCATGCAACACACTTAGTGTTCGATTCGCATAGTTCGGTCCACAGGTAGAGAGCCACATTGTTAAATTGAGGCATATTAAATCGGATTGGCCCAGATTTTGATCTTGCCCAAATTTTGGAATATTTGTAATGAAATCCAAATAGGTCATTATGATCTCTTTGTGAACAGATGTACGTCCAGAAATGTTCATCCCCATTATTTCATTTACAGTTCGCATAACTTGGGACGAAATATTTGGCAAATTTTTTGATTTCTGAAGCAAGACCAGCATCATGACAAACCGAGCCCGAATCTTCAGTATTTCTAAAGAATCTTTTCCGTAACTGAGTGTTTCGTTTAATCTCTCGCACTAAAAAATTCAAATCCACATTAATAAACAAGTCTGAACAAACTAATTTGTAACTCTAAAGACTCTAAACTCACCATCGATTCGGTGTCATCAGTAACTAGCGCCAAAGCCAGAAATAATGTTGCAACTCTAGTAAAACCATTTTCGCTGTAGCTAGCTACTGTTTTATGGGACAATCGGTTGCAGATGTTAGATTTTAATTTACGCCAGTCCTTAATCGTAACAACCTTGACATGGGCACAGAGTAACTTTAAGAACGCCAAAAACACATCATTTTCCCCATTCCCCCGCATGAGGAATTGAGGACTGTCAAATGATTCACTAGAATTTGCTACTTGTGATATCAGTTGCAACCACTTACTGGAAGAAGAATATGGCTCCACATTTCTCGCTGAAATAAAAATAAATTGAAGTTAAATCGATGTTTCTGTAAAGGCTTAGCTGTTTCAAAATAACCAGAATAAAGTAATGTCAGGGCCAACCTTCAAATCCTTTATCAATTTTTGAAAGCCAAAAATTCCACAAAAGCAGTATCACTTCCAGGTCAAACCCCCAATAAGGGAGTAGCCGAAAAACTAATTCATTTACTTCAAACACTTTCCCACCACGTTTAGCCCATTCATTCAGCACTTGATTGACTAAGGTGTAACAAGAGCTGAAAGACTTTAAAGTTGCTGAACTGTTTCCGTGACTGAAATTGTTAACTGGTGCATGAGCTCCGTTCATTTCATAGTCACACAGAGTAACCAATGTGGAGAAAAGCCAAAGCGAAAAAATGAATTCAGAATCAAAATCCAGTCTAGTCAAAGCTGAGGTCACTACATCCCAGAAGTCCTTCTGGAAAAATAAATAATATACAAACATTAATCTAATGAAATATGTCAAATTGACAACTTTGTCTGAATATCTGAGTTATATATAATTACTTCATTGGGCTTCAACTCCTGAACAATAGCATAAATCATTGCCCATAATTCTTTAGTACAATAGCAGTTGAATGGGGTCCTCTCCAAAATATTCTCATCTCCACTCTTATATTTAACGTACGCTAAGTATAAAAGGTCGTCCAAAACCCAGTTTAACGCAAGCTGGTTAAATTCAAAGGTAATCATGAAAAACCATCGGAGCTCCAATTGAAGATGAAATAAATGGTACTCCGAAGATGTACACTGTAAGAAAATCAAGGTGGTATATGATGTAATTGAGAACACTGCAGCAACATATTTTGTAGTATTGAAACCGTACTGTGTTTCCATCCTTTGAACCGCAGTGGTGTTGCAAAGAATGAGGCCAATCCTTTGATTTCTGAACTGCCTTTAGCAAATCAAGAAATAAATCTTGAGCCTCCGACAAAATGATTAGATCTCTCCGATTTACTATATAATTAAAGAATGAGCACAGGTCCAGTCGAAGCTTTAAAGCCTCATCTTCGTCATGAACATTTCTTCCTCCACCGGAACCCATTAAGCCAAAACAAAATGCTGAGCTGGCTAAATTTTCCAAAGTGTATAAATTCTTTCTACACATGCGAATTAGAATCTTGAGCTGGGTTGTTTCCGTTGGGTCAAATTTGAAGCCAAAAAAAGTCATTAAGCGTAATTCTTGTTGGTCTTTCGAAATTGATGTACCAGATCGCTTAATAAAAGTAATCACTTCACTTCTAAGAAATAAGCTGTCAGAGCTGAATGATTTGTCTTGTGCTCGAATCGGTCCTTTACAATTGAAACAGTAAACCGGAACAGACCCTTGAAAATCAAGCTTAGTTAATTTAGTAAATTATAATTAATGCAAATAAATATTGACATCCATAATCCATGCCCCTGACACATAAATTTTCCAAGGTTAAAGGCATCCAGAAGAAGCACAACCTAACAGCTCTACAGTTCTCACATCAAAATATAACACAATAACTAGTCAAACAAATTCAATTGTAATATATTCAAAAGCGTACCAGATATAGATGACTTTGAATTCCTGAAATCAGTGCTGCGCAATCCACTATAACCAAGTACTGGTGATCCCGGGGGAGTCAAACTTTCAGAGTCAAATATTTCCATAATATTTGTTTTAACCCAAGCAGAGGTAATCCAGCCGGGCTATTAGACTAAACAAACTACTTCTCCTACAATACAAATGACAGATTTAATTTGCATTAAATCTGAAAACTCAACTGTATCCTGCTGCATGCATCCCACAAGACGAGCCAAATACCGCCGTGTCCTCCCGCGTTTACCTTTCATAACCATCAAAGAAATTCTATGATGCATTTTACTTGAAAAGTGATTTCTATTTCTACAGGAAAACTATTGTTCTAATTTTTTTTAAAAATTGTGAATGCCAAATCAATTGCATTGGAAGAAATGCCTGCATGCATTTTGTATGCTTAGCAATTTTATTCACTATTTAGCACAGCACGAAACGAAAAAATCGATACGCCCGCGTGGTTTGTTGAAATTAGGTAAGCAAGTCAAATTTCAGAACAATGTGCAGTAAAACCAAAACGCAAAAACTTCGCCTATTTTGGCACATGTTGCGCCGCGCCGCGTCTTCAAATTACAATTCCAAATTAATAAAAGAAATCCGGGTCTGACTGGTATTTAGAGCTCTGTCTCGAAAGCTGGAGGACGACTTCCCGATTTCAGCACTTCAGTCTCTTCTTGATTTTTTAACATTCCTTTGTGTTTGACTACAAACAAAAATAAAATATACTAATAAAGTATGCTAACATTTCGCTGAATCTATTTTTATCAAAATTGTATATTTTATGCATTATAACCTGCTTGGCGAAGTCCCTTGCCGTAATTAAGCTGGATTTTAACCACGACTGCCATTAAAGTCGCGTGTGTCACAAAGAACAGCGCTGCGATAAAGTAAATTGTGTTCCGTAGAAGTAAAAAGTTGTAGTCCTGCCTTCCTTGGGAAAGCTCAATACGCTGAAAATAAAATTAAAATAACAAGGTGAATTAGATCACGCATATTGTGCTTGTAAATGAAGTTTAAGTTCCTTAATTACCCGCGGTGTTTTTGCAACTAAATAAACGACATACAAAATATGGATGTGACTGTAGAAATAGAACACAAATGTCCAATATTTCCTTTCCCGGCTCATCTGTGTACACACTCATATGAGGATTTAAGGGCCAATTAATAACCAGTGCCAATGCTTATTAAGGTTCTTACGACAAAGCAGCCCAAAAATACCCATAAGCCAATTACAGGCACTCCCGCACTTAAAATAGTTATCTGATGCCAAGAACTCAATACACCAGATTCAGCAGTAACTGTACAAATTGTAGGCAAATCAGTATACATAATCTATGAGCGTCTTCATTTTTTGAAATACATTTAACCTGGAACAGCGATGAGAATGACTGCCACAATGCTGATTTGTGAGTCAAATGCCAGGAGACTGTATCCAAGAAGTAATATTCGATACATGTCCACGTACCGTGGCTCAGTCCCAACTGTTCTAAATAAAACCACATTGGATGTCCAATATTTCCAAACAATAACCCCACCGATGGGAATATTAATTGCTAACAGGGCTGAGTTGACGTAAAATCGAATCTGCTCAAAAAATTTCAGGTAATTTGTGATGTATTTCCTGCATGCAAAATTAGTTTTAGTTAACCCGCTTGACATCTGCTTCGGCACTATCAGTGTCCTCGTCCACATTTAAAAAATAAATCAGATCAAATATCCATCCAACAAGTTTTGTTAGCATTTGCATCAAGACTTGGAATTGACTTTCTTTGAGTATTCCAGTGTAGAGGAAGTAGACTCCAAAAACTATATACGAAAAATTGTATTACAATTCCGTAAAACCTTTTTCTCCGTTGTTAAATTAAAATCGGTGCAAGGTACTTACTCGCTGAAATTATAACAACTGCCGGAAACAAGTATTGACCAAGAACAATTTGATATATGGAAAACCCAACCCCCGTAAGAAGGCATGCGAGAGATGCTATTATGTAAGTCCATTCCAGGGCATTGAAGTCCCTCCAAGATCTCTGCAAAGAAAGATTATCTGCAAAATAACCCCAATCTGCTCAATGATTTTGTCAATATAAAATATAAACAGCCCTATTATTACGTCGTCGATGTACTCTTCTTTGGAGACACGTGTTCTTATAAAGGTGGATCCCCACTCTGGTTTGTTTTTCTCTTCAGAATCCATTAAAGAGTTTATTTAAACTTCACCAATTTAATTTATGCTAAACTTTGAAAGGGACTGGAATGGAAGGTACAGTTCAATAATTTACTGACAGGAACAGGAAACGCACAATTTGCCAAATTCTAATTGCATGCATCACAGGAACACATGGAAATAATTCCGGTTAGAGAGATAGCATAATGTACCTGGTACTTGTAATCGTAAAGTTAGTAACAGGTGCATGAGTTTTTTTTAGGTAAATGGGTGTGGGTGCAGGAGCGGATATGAATGAAGACAGGCGATAACAATATTATCGCAAATGTGTCAACTCATTATACTCAGGTGCCCGGTTTCATCCGCTATGCTGATGCTGTGGACTACTACGCTGCGCTGGTGACACAAATCCAACTGAAAATGTTCTTAATCAAAGTTGCCCTAAATGTCACTACAGCATAGCAGAGACTTCTACTATAACTTACTCAATGAATTTACAAAGAAAACTTTAATTACAAAAATTACAAAATTCATTTATGCATCTGGACCTTATTTTATTCCCCTCACTACTTTTTTATTTTACGCTTTAACGCCGCGACGAGGATTGAAGGAATTAAAATACATTCAAGACAAAATACGATTTTGTAACTTACAATCTACTTTCCTGACTTGCAAAAGAATTCGGTTGCCAGCACAAACGCCGTTTTGAGCCCAAATGCTGAAACAAACTGCCAGGTGTGGCAGTGGCCGGAACAAGTAGAATAGTGTTGAAAAAAAATTAGCGATAAGGGCAAGTATAATTCCAAATTTTTAGTTTCATGTCAAAATTATGACAAATACTTTGCAAACTTAGTTTAAAAAATTAACAATTATAGAAAAGTGTCATAGCCGTTACATTTTCCATCAAATTTGCTGAAATGGCTAATTTTAGCAGAGGGGATTCCAAGTCCAGCCGTTCCCCCTCTGAACCATCAGGGCACATTATAAAGTCTCCAATGGACACCAACGATTATTCCTATATTGTACTTGAGAACGGACTAAGAGTTTTGCTTATATCAAGTTGTGCACACGAGAAAGTACTCGTCAAGAGCCAAGTTAATCCAAAAACCGGAGTGGCCCTGGAGGTTGAGGAATTCAATCGAAAATTTGTTCACATTCCACACGATGGAAACTGGCGGGATGCCAGCGACTCCGATGAAGATGAACTCTGGGAACCAGAGCTAAAAAGGACAAAATCCGAAAATTATTGTGCGAAGAAAAATGAGAACTTCAAAGCATCAGTTAGCCTATGTGTTGGGGTCGGATCCTTGCAGGATCCAGAAGATTTCAAAGGAATGGCACATCTTTGCGAGCACGCAGTATGCGACTTCGGATCAAAGAAATATCCAGCACCTTGCAGTTTATTCAATTTTATTGAAAATTATGATGGATCCATAAACGCCTTTACAAGCCCCAAGTGCACCGTTTACCACTTTACATTGAAACTTGCACCCACAGGTCAAAAACTATACAAATAGCTAAACTAAAACATAAATAATACACAGACTAATTTGGCTCCAATCATTACTTATAGGAACTTGGGTTCTTGAGCGTGCGATGGACATTTTAGCTGATGCAATTACAAGTACACAATTTTCAGCAGATGTTCTTAAAACTGAAGTTGGAACAATCGATTCGGAATTTGCTCTTCGTGAAGTGTACGACGGAGTACGGGTTGATAGAATATTTTCCACGCTTTTCCCAAAATCCCATGCACTTCACAAATTCATTTGCGGAAATATAAAGACTTTGGATCAACGATGTCTCTTGAAACGGATCAACGCTTGGAAGGATCGCTACTATAGAGGGAATTACATGACCCTGGTCATTAATGCTAGACTACCACTAGAGGACCTCAAGACACTTGCCCGGGACTATTTCAGCAAAATCCCAAATTCCAACAAAATCTCTCCCAGAGATGAGCTCATTCTCAAAAATAGAAACGTCTTTGCGGATAATATGCCTGCATTCAACCGATTTTACAAAATAGTGCCATTCTTGGATCTCAATTTCGTCTGTATTAACTGGGCTATTTCGAACACGGAATTCGCAACTGATTTCAACACTAAACCCGCGCTGTATTTGAGCTATCTCTTTGGTTCGGACAGTCAAATTATGGAATTTTTAAAATCCAAGTATTGGGCAGATGAGATTTGGACGTCATTTGGTAGTAATACAGGATTGGATTATTTTTGCTCACCTTTTACTCTGGAGATCTCCCTTACTGAGCTCGGGGTCATCGAGATCTTTTCCGTACTTCAGTCAGTTTTCTCATATCTCAAAATGCTTGACATGGAAAAACCATCAGAGGAATTATTCAATGAAATCCGCAAGGAAAAGGCAGACCGATTTCACTACATCCCTTTGTATGTTGAGAGCTCCGTATCTTTGAGCGTGCATCTTCAACAGTTGGCAGACCCTAAGCACATCCTGACCTCCAGTACACTGGTCACTGACTTTGACTCAAAATTAATCGGCGCTTTCATCCACGAATTGACTCCAAGAAATATGAACGTGATGCTCGTGTCCAAACTCCACGCGGCAGAGTGTACTTCTGAAGAAGAATATTACGGCACCAAATACCGAGCTTTTGAATTTCGTCAGGAGTATTTAAAATCCTGCGAGAAAGTGAAGATTTTCCCAGAATTTAAGAAGAAATCCCATCAATATAAGAATCCGTTCCGACCAAAAAATCTCATTTGTCCAGTGGGAAATCTTCCAGGCATTCAGGTCATGAGGGATGATCCCAAAATATTCTTCAAGTGCACAAAGATCGCGCTCCCTACCCCATCCCTTGGCAAAATACCAGTGGGTGAGTGCAAAATTATATTCTCGTGTCCTATGACGCCCAACACACCGAGGACAACCTCATTTTTGGAGATATTTGAACTCATGATGCACAAAACTCTTCAAGTTAAAATCGTACAATGTGCTAGGGCACAGGTCACTATTAACCTATTCTCGTACAATTCCTGTCGGCGATGGATTGAATTCGTTGTTAAAGGACCGTCCGGCAAAATAGTTGAAGCCATTATTCCGTTCATCGCCGCTTTTGCGGATTTTGAAAACATTGTGAATGAAAGGGATTTTGGCAACAAATTTAATTTTTATCAGAAAACTTTGGCCAATCAGATCCTCAATCCTTCCTCTTATGGGTTTGATATGTTAGACTACATCATAAATCAAAATCACGAGTTGAATTCCCAATTAAAATCGTCAATCATTGGTGAGAATTTAAAACTTAACCAATTATTCTTTAAAGTTTGAATGTTAAGGTATAGTGCAACACATTTGACAGATTCCAATTTCCGGGATTTCAAGAATTTTATTACCCAGGTCAAAGAGCGAATGTGGATTTGTGGATTATTCAGAGGCTCTGTATCTACTACTCAAGCCAGGGCCATTATAACAGCCATTGGTAAATTGAATTACCGCCGACCGCCTGATATTCCCTTGAACCCATCTCCTCGAATGATGGAATTACCACAAGGGGAACGATGCCTCCGATTCAAGGCCAGATCAGAAGACATTCACACCACCATAGTCACAAATTACTATCAATTTGGGCCATTGAGTGCTTATGAAAGAGATTGTGTGGGTGGTCTTTGCAAAATTTTGGGACCCGCAGCATTTCATGAACTGAGGTAAACAATGAGAGCAAAACACAAATACAATTTTTTCTGAGCCAATTTTACAGTTCCATTTAAAATACATTTTATTTTTAGAGAAGTTGAGCGCCTAAGCTACTCCGTGTTAACTACGGTAAAGGTCAGCCAAAACCGGGGCCAAAGTCATCATCATGGAGTTGGCCTGGCCATTACATTGGAACCCCAGTCTCGTCGGTACAGCGCTGGATACGTTGATGAACGGATTGACAGCTTCCTGACAAATTTTATGGCTAAAATGAACGATTATGAGAAATTCACGACTGCACCCCAATTCCCACGCTGGCTCCTGGATTGCGGCTATTATATGAAGGACGTGCATGACAGCTTCGCACACATTTGCGCTCAATTCCTGGTTCCATCAGGACCACATTTTCGAAAAATTTCTATCCAGGTGACTGGAAATTGTACTGGTGGGAAGCCGGTACCTGCTGCGTTGACTCACAAGAAAATGGAAAATGCACGACCGATGAATCCTGACGAGCCTGATTTTGAGCACGGACTATCGTGTGACATTTTAGATGGATTTAACGCCCCCGTTGAATTTGACATTCCAAAGGAAGTGGGTAACAAGAATGGATATTTTATTAACGACATTGAGAGATTTAAGGATTCTATGCACGTCTACAAGCTACCGTTCCGCTAAGCAACTTTGATGTGAAGATTTTGTACTTCCTTCCTTGACGTGGGCGACTCATGCATTATATTATACACATTCTAATGATGACTTGAATTTTAAATAGCCTCTGCAATTGCTAATATTTGATATTTGTAAATGAAGTCAAGTTAGTTTGCCCCGATAATATAACATATTTATGGTTTAATTTTGAAGTCATATAAGAACAAGACGTTCTTATTCTGATTGTTTTAATTTCTGTAATCTGTACCATCATCAATTAGACTGCTCGTATTCAAATTTAATTTGGGTTTGGAGATGTGGTTTAGCCTTGGGCTCCATTGCAAGCAACACTTGGCGCGCATAGCTGCTCTCCAGAAGTCCAACTTCTCTAAGTTTTGCTTCAACACGATTTCTCCTGTCTTTCAGTATAGTTTCCGCAGAAAATGAGTACTTCTCGCGGAAGAACTTGACCATTTCTTCTTCTTCTGGATTAGAAATGTTGAGTGTCTGAAACCGTCGAACCGCAGACGCCTGAACAAAACAAAAATTATTCCTTTTGAACACGATCAACAAAAAGTAGAATAAAAAGAAAAGTTGCACTTACGTGTGTATCAGAAATTACACTGCAGGGGTCATAATTGATTACAACGGGCTCTTTTGTCGATTCGAGAAGTGACTTCCGAAGCTGGCGATTTTTTTCCATTGCTATCTTATTGTCATTTCGTTCAGTTGATCTAATTTGTAGCCGCTCAGTACGGAAATCCACCCGTGTTCTAAAAAAAGACACACATTAGAAACGTTGATAAATTTTTGCTGTCCAACCGGTGTAAGAGCGCATACTTGTTCTTTATGGCTTGAATCTTTTCAATTTCCCTTAGCATATTTGTTACAGACTCCTGCTCCTTGATTTTGCTAATTTTTTCCAGGACCTTCTTCTCATGATATTTTGTCGCCTCCAATTTCACCACAGCCTTTCGATACTCTTCCTTGTCCCTTATCAATTTCAATCTCTCAGATCTTTTTCTCTCCACTGGTTCAATTGTAATCTCAAGACGGCGAATCTTGTCACACTTTGCCTTCCTTTGCTTCTCCACTTCTTGGCTCCATCGTAAACATATATTCTCTTGTTTCTTTCTGTTAATAATTTGTTCCAACCTCGCCACACGTTTCTTGCTCATTTCCTGCCAAGCCATATTAACTTTTCTTTGAAGGTCCTCCTTATCTTTTCCCCAATCCCGAATGATTGACGCCTGCTTTGATTCCAAATGCCGCTTAGTTTTCAGACGATACTTCTGAGCAATTATTTCTTCTCTGGCTTTGTCAAGAAATAATCTTGAGGTTAATTCATTTTGAAGTGCAATGCTTGCTGGGCTGTTAGACTCTCCAACTGCATCAATAATGTGGGATAAAAGTGCAGTCTCCTGTAAAGACCAGGCTGGATTCAAAATTTGCTCCTGGTTTGCTTGCAATTTCTTAACAATATCCTGCAACTTTGTGTGGTATTCTCCGTCCATGAGTAAAAAGTCGTCACTTGTTGACTCGATGAAATCTATCACACCATCATCCAGGTGTTGTGCCTTCTGTACATCGTTCAGATCAAGAGGTATTTTGAGTTCTTTTGGCAAGCCATAAGGTAAGCTTAGGGAGGCGTCTGTCATTGTGATTGGGCTAAATAACAACAACGATATATTTCACTTTATGTCAGTTTAGTTAGAGCAGCTTGTGATTTATTACTCACGTAAATATCCACGTTTCAATTGGAGCTAAGTCTTTTTGCTTGATTTGTTCCAAATATTTTTCAACCATTTTATCAAGTTTCTTAACATCCCGACTTTCTTCATTTTTATGAAGGTATTCCAAATCAGTACCGAAATCTGCATTTATTGGAGATGATGCCAAATTTAGTAGGAAAGTCCTCCTCTTCGTAAGTTCCTTTCTTTCCAGCATATCTGCTTCTTTCGCACTGAATCGAGTCTCGGCCTTCAAATTTTCAATAAATCCATCAAGTTGTGGGCATTCAAGTGGGACAAACTCCAAATTCTTTTCTGCATGCATTTCTAAAAATTGTTTTGGATTTTGGGATATCCTTCTTGCTCGCATTTTTGTTTCACCAAGGAATCCGGTGTGTTTAAGTGCATAATTAAATTGACCACCTTGACTTGCCATCATCGCCTTCTTCCGCTCTCCGTTCTAGGATTAAAAATAAATGATCTTATTTGCAAAACTAACCAACAAGTGTCACAGCACACTTTGGTGAAGCTGTAGCTTACAACAATCAAATTAGCTTTTTTAACGTTTGATTTACAGACTGTAAAATATTACGATTTAAGAATACAGGCAGTATTTAAAGACGCTCACAGTGCACTACTCGTAGAAAAGGTTGACTCGGAACGAATAACGCTGTTAAGTTACTTCTACCAGGTAGATATGATTATTGATGAAACAGTGCAAGCTTGCACCTTTACGTTCAACAGGAAGCAAAATAAAACATACCTTCTGGAAGTTGGCCAACTTGGGTTCTTGCATGCTGCTAGAGTCACGGAGTTTTGTCAATGCTTGTTTTGATTTCTTGAGATGACACTGCACAACGAACCCAGCAAAAGAGGTGCAGTAATTCTCCAATAAACTAGCACACAATCAAAACGGTGCGGTGGATTCGATTTATAAGCAACGTTATATTTCTCAAGGAAGGATGGAACAGAAACACAAACTCGTAATGAATGCTGCCTGTTATTTAATTGAACGCAACAACGAGAAAACGATATTAATGACGTGTTGAGCAAAGTATGAATGAATCATGCGCACCATTTTTGAAGAGCCCTCCAACCTGCCCCGCTTGCCAAACAAAGTAATGAATTCGCGAATTCACTAAATTATACTTGTCCTAAATTCTTATGCTTTCTGCTAAGCCAATGCTGCTAATAATGCTAGCATTCATTCTGTATTTTGATTGGGTGGACACATGGCACACACGTGTATGAATTGCGATTTTACACTGTACCACAGCATTTTAGGCTTCATTTCATTTTCATTTTCATTTCACTGTCAATCTTCGTGAAAATTAATTATAATTTCTAGTCTGAGTAATAAAAGTAATCCATGGCTTGTAAATGTGTAAAACAATAGGCTATAAAAATGTAATCCAGCAAGCATTCGCGACTTTGCAACTAATTTATTTGCACAAAATTATAACACAAATTGTGCAGTTAATAAAAATGTTTAACGTGTTCCTGATATATAATATATACAATGGCTTTTGAATGCCAAATTATATATAACGTACCTTAATTTAGTACTTATTACCACATATTTCAATTTTACCTATGGTTATTGTACTGTACATGCATGCGCGCGACAAAACTTTTTCTTAAGTCCATTGGCAAATTTTTAGAATAAGATATTACGCTTTTCTAATTTAAACCACGCCACCGCACCGCACCGCACCGGTAAAAATATTGACAAGATAATTAAAATTATGTTTTACATTGCTAAATTAAAGAAGGAGGTAGCTCAATTACAGTTCACATAATCATAATCTGGTAAACATTGCTGCGACCGATGTGCGTCCACAATTACACTTGTATAGGCTGGATAAGGTGGAACAACTGCCAATTCAGTTATGAGATTGGCATGTCCATTCCCTGGTATCATTCCTCCAGAGGTTATTACACTATTATCCGCAGCTCCTGAACTTGACCCAGAGGAGTCATTTGTATTGTCTGAGAGGTTGTGAGAGACATAATGTGGACTACGATTGGCGGGGACTCCGTAATGATGTTGACTATCAAAACTGTCATTATTTCGAAAATAGCTCTCAGGATATGCTCCAGCCTCAGAACAATAATCTGACACTGTGGATTGGGAATGGACAGAATGGTAATCTGGTGGAATATCTAGTGGGATACCCGTGTCCAGTAGGATGCCAGTATGACATGGACGTATTCTTCCAACCGAAATGGAATCGGGAGCGTATTCTGAATAAGTACGAGGGGAACTGTAAGGCGGACGATCTGTGTAATAAATATTTGATGCTGCCACTACTGCGTCTGGCGAATAGTCAGGTAAGACTCGGCTGGGTGGAGGAGCAGTGGCGATGTCCAGGTAATTATAAGACGTGGCAGGATTGTAATCATAGACGGATGATGGTGGACTGTACTCTTCAACTTTCTACAAAATAAAAAAATGTAAATTTTGGAAAATATCTTATTTCACAAAATCAATATGGTTCACAAACTCTAACCGGTGATGCGTGATTGCTGGTTGAACTGGAGTATGGAGTTGCTCCTTTTTTCTGCCGTGAGGAGCGAGTTGCACGGATTTTCCCTCCTCCAGCTGTCGCATTTGTACCATTAGCTGTAGCAAGTTCGGCAGAACTATTCATTAGTGAAGAATTAGATGTTAAGCCATGTTCTTCAGGAACCATTTGGAGGGTGGCTAGGACTAGATCTGAAGATTCACAGACGCTGTCCATAAGAAATAAAATATTTTATTAAATGTAGCTTGATTGCTTCAAAGTTTGAAAGGATCTGGGCTTCGCTTCAATGTACTAAACTCACCTTAGGACGTAATTTACACTAACGATACAAGTTGGTCGAGAAGATCTAGAATTGTGAACAATTGTGGCGTAGGACTGCATCCAAACCCATCCACCATTTTTAGTTAAAAACCGGTAATACTTTGTAACCACTTGGCCTTTGTGCAGTACTGGAAATAGAACACAAGGAAATTACTCAAATTACTTTGGAACTCAGTAAAAAGATTAAACACTCTTATTCTTACATGTTAAATGACACAACCTCATGGATTCTGAATCACGCTCATGAATATATTGATACAATGTTTTATCGATGAGGTGGCCGGGCTCATATCCGGTTAGAACAGTTACCCTTCAAAATTACCAAGTCGGTGGTTAAGTAAAGAACACAAGGGAATCATTTTTATTATTTGAAGTCAAGATACCTGGAGTCCACAAAAATAACTTTCAAGTCCACAGTGGCCCGAAACATGAACATGTTTCCATGCATTTTGATTTCCGTGATTGCAGAGGGTGGCAATGAGTTTCCGACGGCAACTAATCCCATATTTTCAATTCCGATGTGACCTCCCATTCCATTTCCGTTCGGCTCACACATCCCGGGTAGCATCATGTCTCCAGGATAATTCAATTTTAGTTTTAAATATCCGTAACAGTGTATAACCTAGAGAAAAGTAACAAATCGAATGGCTATAAATATCAAATTTTCAAATACGACTTTGGACGGAATGAAAATTCTAACATCACATTTCATATTTACAATTTCTGCGTGTTGAGAATGTGAAATTTATTCTGAACTCCCACCAATAAAGTATAGTTTAATTTGTTTTCGAACTCAAAAACAGGGCGAAGGACATGGTATTTTGAATTTGAACTTTACTGTAGTGAGGATTAAGGTGTCCTAAACTGATCACCTAAGCCTATTAACTTTTCCATTGAAAGGGAGCCACTTTGCCAACGCCTGGGTAAAAGTCTCTCAGTGGCGGACAATGCAATGGAGGATTTTGAAGTGCAACGCATGGTAAATCCGAAGTAAAGTAAGTGCATGCAAACTTTAAATGTTCTAAAGCCTTCTGCTATTCCTGAAACTAATACCTATTGTGCAAGTGGTATACAAATTGTAGGATTTTACCAGGCTTGACTCCATTATGCATTGCTCCAAGTCATTTACCTCAGAAAACTCATCATTTACAGGATTAACTGTGTTTCAATGCGAAGTGAGCTTTTGCAGAGCAATTTGGGTTGACGACTCTTACAAATAGAATTGAAGGATAGCACAAAATGCATTTGTAAGTGCATGAGATGTGAAATGGATTTAAAATGTAAAACTCAACTACAATTGAAGACTATAATCCCTGACCAGGGATGGGATCTGGCGGGGGATCCCTTATAGCCCCCTTTTATAGTTTATTGTACAGAAGGTGTTATGAGACCTCTGTAATGGAAACTCCATGATAGCACAAGGACCAGCAGCCATCACAAAAGTCAAATAAAATCCAGGAGCTCCCTCATCCCTTCGTCGTTGTTGAAGTCGAACTTAGAAATTCAAAATAAGTTGACATCGCAATCCCTTGGCGCTTGTCTACTATTTGTGCCTTGTGTGCCTGACTGCGTTCGTGCATCACAAAAATGAATAAATCAAATCAAATCTTATCATGGTATTTTGTAATTTCGATTCCGTTTATAGCATTTTGAATTTATCATTAAAATATAGACTATGCTCGTAGATTACACGCAATGACTGCCAAATAACAAAAAGTCAGTAATGACGATAAGATGAAAGTAAAAAGTTGGATTCAAATACAAAATGGGCAAAGAAGGGATTAGGTCAAAAGGATTTAAAGTATACAAGATGGGAGGTCAAAGACAAGATACACTTGTCCAAATGTACACCTTCACGTAATATTATGAAAAATTGATTTTGAGCTTTGGCCGAAAGAGCGGAGGGTATTAGAAATTACACAATGGATGAGGGTTTTATTAGTGAAGAAAGGGAAGTATGAATACATTGGGTCCACGGACTCCATGACCCGCCAAGCGTCCAGGGGATTAAGTGGCGAGTCGAACAAGACAATTTAGACGCGCGTGACTCCACAAAACGCTTGGATAGACTCGGGAGTTTTCCTCCTTTCTCAACAAGGGATGGGTCATGTCATGACTCGGTTTCCTCCACGTATATAACACCTCGCATATACAACAAATGGGGAACAAAACATCCCATAAAGTCAGAAAACGCCTCTAGGTCCGCCTACGATTCAAACTGTGAACGAGTCCCAGAGCCAGGATTTCCCCTGTTGCTCTTACCCGCCTCGGATTTTTTTTTTGTCAGTCATGAATCTCTGCAAGTAAAGCTTTCTGTATTATCTGCATGCATGGATCAGTGGTGATGAAACTGTCCCAGTACCTTCGCTTTCAGGAGTAGGGTAAGGTGGGCTAAGTTTCGCCACTTTTCTTGACCGGCATGCATGCGCATGGGAAATGAGCAATACTTAAAAATGGACATATCATGTAGCCAGAAATGCGTCTGTGAGTGGATT
>JAAXYW010001680.1:0-19751 GCA_036851895.1 Orthonychiurus folsomi | reverse complement strand
CGGGTAGTATTTTCCACCTGCTACACCGGCTCAGCGTTAAAGTGGCGACGACGGGTTTCAGGATTCTATTTGAGTGGAACCACAGCCAGGCTGGGGAAGTACAAAGTTATGAACCAGCAATTCAAAAATGAAATACACTAAAGCTTTATGACTTTTGCCGTCGGACTCCTTATTATTTTCCTGGTAAGAAACGCCTCGTTAAATTTTATATAAACGTGCTTTTTTTGATCAAAATCTTGTTGCTTTTCTCTTCCACGGAATTGAAGTTCAAATCTACTTATTGTATACAATGCATGTTGGTTTTTTTATTTAAAAAAGTGGATGGGTGAAGCCCTTCGGAATCTGCGGTTGCAAAGATTGGCAAATATAACTATTACTGGGTTAAACAGGATCAGAAAAATTGTTATTTTTATTGGTTTTCAAGGCTGAATTAGGAAGCCATTCAAATAAACTTCGTCCTAACAAGCCACTTATTATTGCCTAAGTGCCTACTCTGATGAATCAAAACGGTGATTTTACTTTTTGACGAACTTGTAAAAAGTGTAATTTGGAAGGCCATTTTCAGCCAAAATGTTTACGTGACATATTACTGTAATCTGTAATCAGAGTCTAATGGTGCGAGGGGCTTGATAAATCAGGCTGGTTAACTTTAGTAGTGAAAATCCGCTCTTTTGGGCATGCGGTCGTTGGGGAGTCTTTCTACTGGCTTTGCTTATGGCACTGCATTATGTGATAAAAAGAATGCCTCCTCTCAATGATATATGATCTTTCACTTTCCAAATTATGCAGAAAGTAAGCCAACCTATCCATTTGACTTTTTTTCAGCACCAAGGGAAGATTACATGGCAAAGTCATCCAGAGTAGCTCCAGAAAATAAACATTAAATTGCTTGAGTTTATTCCCTACACTAATATTTCGACTGCCCACTCAAAGTGATGGTAGCATGACTGTCGTCACCCAGGATCGAAAAAAAAGTTGATATGAATTATTTATATGTCATTTGGGGAAGAAATGAGAGGTTCGAATGTATTTTCAAGCATGTGCCTTCATATAATTAGGGTGGGAGTTGTGTGAAGGCTGCTATCGCGGCAACTGGTCATTTCTTCTAATTATGGCTCTTCTCCGTATTTAAGGAAGCCCCATTGGCTTAGTATAAATTATAGATCATATCGTTATGACACCCGAGGAAATGAATAGGCAACTGTTCCACGGGGGAATTAGTAAAATATTCCAAGCTGCCAAACTTAAATTTAGACAAAGCGTCAAAGACGGCACGGATGTTTCTAATATTTCGGCCCTATATTTTATATGTGTTTGTGTTAAGCATAAATTATCACTGAGTTCAGCACTTTAAATCGGGTAGGAGAACCTTCCATGCCCTTGAACTTTTGCAAAACAAATAGACAGCTTTTTATTTGACTTTTATAAGCAGTACAATACATAAAGAAAGAATTATGCACATACGATTTGGAATTTAGTCAAACTAAAATCCAACACAAAGTCAACCAATTCCTATTCATGAAAATATATTGTCAACACCGTCTGCAGAAAAGGACATCAATTCTGGATTCAATACAGAAATTTCTCCTCTCACAAACTTTAGGGATGTGGGCTTTTCCTTTGAAGATTAAATCATGTATGTAATAGAATCAGGATTGACGTAATAAATTACGCCTTCCTTTCAGCTTTACAATGGGGAAGCCATTATATTATTAGGGATAGCGGTTTCAGAATACACAAATTCATAATTTGCAAAGAGCTTGATTTAAGCGGGCGACAAATTACATGAGACCCGGTCCTCTATTCCAAACTGCTCAGCCAGACCATTCAGCCCACTCCGAATCTGGAAAGTTTAGGGGGTGCGAAAACAATACAAGTATGAGGAGATTTATTTCTCATCCTCTCTCAAATGCAAGCAAACCGAATCCGTGCAGACGTCATTGTCATAGGCAAACACGCAATGGCGGCATTTTGAGTCACGAATTCACAGCCCTCAAGATCTCACAGATTTGGAAAGAAACAATAGGACAGATTCAGAAGGAATCACCGTATTGTTGTAAATTTTCTAATAACAATGCGCCAGCCCAACACTGCACAATTGGAAGATATAAAATTTATGCTCAGAATAACGTAAGAATTTAAATGACAGGTTAAATTTATAAAACAAATTTAAACTGAAGTTGACACTAAACAGAATGAGACTTAAAAATGTTATATTTTGATCACCCAATAAAATTTAACTTGAACGACTTAATATTTCCTGGAAAATTTGAAGAGATGAACGCTTTTATCTGACAAAGATAGTGGGTTTTATTTTTTGTTATCGTTAAATGGAGTAATAACAAAATAACATTATTCTCACTTTCATCTCAAGGAAGCAATTCACATGAAGTGAAGATCAAA
This sequence comes from Orthonychiurus folsomi, assembly GCA_036851895.1. Taxonomy (NCBI): domain Eukaryota; kingdom Metazoa; phylum Arthropoda; class Collembola; order Poduromorpha; family Onychiuridae; genus Orthonychiurus; species Orthonychiurus folsomi. The sequence goes on along the minus strand of JAAXYW010001680.1, from coordinate 17,348 downwards.
AGTGAAGACGGACTCCCTCGTTTGTCTGTTTCAATCCCATGTCTTACCTCTTAATTTAGACATATTGTTCTAGAAAGGGGAACAAAAAATTTATCATCGCTTTTGTTGAGTTAAGGGAACCAAACGAAACTTTCCTAATGTTCTTTTCCTGTCCACTGGGCGCGGAGGAAAAATCCTCCCATGAAGGTTTTTGTGATTCCTATTTGTTGGCTATATATATTCCACCGCATTAAATTGGAGGAAGACAAGACTGAATTCTTGTTTTTTTTTAGAAAAAACCATATAATATATCATTTGGAATGATCATCCATTCCAGCAAACACCACAACAATTTTTTTTAAAAATTTAATTGACAGGTTATCTACAATCCATGCAAACGATCAATTTCAATATTTTCAATGTGACCACTTGAATGATGTATAGCTGTGAATTACATGTCCCTTAAAATGGAACAATCAAATATCTTGTGAGTGAGGATTACAGTTTTATGTCTGTTTCATGCCAATACTTCACTTGTTATGCCAGAGTTATCCATTGTCTGGTTAGGTCGCCATTGCCATACGTGCTGTACGCTATTGTCGTGTATTTCTCTTGTTTATGAAGCGCAAATCCGCCGCCCAAATTCCTATCCTTCTCATGCGAAGCATGCACTTCATCCGTAGTCCGTACCATACAGGCCGGCCACAAATATTATATCTTCAAGACACTACAATTACAACCAACCTCACCTTTTTTTATTTCTGTTCCTACGCGATGCTCATTGCCGTTACTTTTAGTACTCATATTATTACAATGCATAAGTCAAATGTTTGTCAACATCAAGCTTAATTTGTAATCTGTTCCACAACGGTAAATTCTTGACAAGATTCCATTTGCTGACGATGAGAGCTTTTGGAATTTGAATTTACATACCAGTAAGCATGCACGTTGAATTGTCACGTTAATAAAAGAAACTGGATCAAACCCAACAAATCCGAGACAAATACTTTTCGCCATATGGAATACACTATATATGATTTAGCAGCTATACAGCTTTGAGTAATTGTCTTGAATATTGCTCTCTCTCAAGTGACATACTCATTTGTCAAAACAATGCGTCATAGCTTCAATTATGAATTTAAACAAGTGAAATTGCTTCAATTGTCAACTCCAAAACAATTCATAAAGGAGAACTTGTAACTTTAAAAATTAATTGGTTTTGGAGTATGTGTCAATTGTTTTTGATGCGCCATAACTTTTAATATGTGATTTGTCTAGTGCACGCGTCACATACTGACGTCAAAAATCCATTGAATGGAATACCAAAATGAACTTCGAAGACTGCTCTTTATTAAGCTTTGCATTTGACAAAGACAAAACTAGGTTATTAAGGAGGCGAGAAATAGGCGAAAGGATGTAATACAATTTAAAAACTCATTACGAAAGGAAATGAAATAACATTTCCAAAAAGATTGTTTTTGACAGGTTGGGAATGGAATGAAAGAAAAAGAAAGAATGTGCATCCGTCTGTTAGGGGAAATTTTTCCTAAATGATATAAAGACTAATCTGTCCAATTCACTAATGTCTCAAATGCCAACTCAGGTGCGAGAAAGGAGCAAGATCTCATTTTCCCCAAACTACGTAAGTAGCAAATGTACATTCACACAGTGCAATATTCGCGCACTGCAATTCAGAATTTAAAATATGCTTATTTCAATTTCTTTCTTCGTGCCAAAGTCTTGTCGCGTCGCTCATAAGAGATCACCCGGTATTCAAGTGCGGGTGATTCTGTCAAGGATTCGGAGAAGGGTAACTATTCAAGCGTTACCAAGTATAGTATCCCTCAAAGAAAATACCCCAGAGTCTTGAAACGTACGTTCAGCTATTTTTCATTAGACACATGCCATCGTATCCCCACCATGTTTCAGTTTTCAAATCAGGCAGCAGATTACTGTATGGCTACTTGCATACAAGATTATTCCCCGAATGAATAATTTGAATGTCCAGATACATACATCCCTTCATCCTCGTTCCTCCTGAGATCCTGTCAGTTTCTTTCTTTTCAAATCCGACTCATGTCTGTCTACTTTCCCAATATATGTAAATCCACCACAATTTCATCCCATTAGTAATCGCATTTGAAGGGCTTTGCCTGCCTGCCTACTCACATTAAGCAACTAAAGCCTCTTTCTCTCAACTTTACAAAATCTCATCTTCCCATTCATTTGCATGTGTCCAATTCTTTTGCTTTTGTTTGTAGGAGGATTCCTTTGGGAGGAGATCAGGAAAACTTTACGGATACAATTTCTACTTGAATGCCTCCAAGGATCACCATCAACGTAGACCAATGTTGCCTTTGTGAAGGATCCATTTCCTTGCATGCCTACAACATATGAAACATTTTTTCTTCCCAACTTTGAAGCAATTTAATTATAATTGAATTAGAACTTGGCATTTGAGGGATTTGGAAAACTTTTGTCCGAAAGATGTTGATGTATGATGTGGTCTAAATGACGGGAAGGGATACCAAGTTGAGTGTTAGTGGAAGGATTTTTATAGAAATTTAATGGATTTTCAGAGTGATGATAGCTAAGGTCGACCTCTCCTTTCCTTGCAAATGTTTACTAGGAGCACACAATTTGGCCACATGAGGGTAACACTTGAGAGTTTAATTGGAAACCTTATCCTTCTCATTTATCACTTGACTTCTTCTTAATTACTTTCCTCCTCAAATCCTTTGTTCGTAGCCCGACCCGCAGCACCCACCACTATTTTCAACACGTTGAAGACGAGAGGGAAAACTTTCACCTACCTTTCATCCTTACTCAAGTTTTTAAAAAATCACTTTTGCTTCATCACGCAGCCTAGTCCCTAGAGGTTTCATTTCTAATGCAAATTTTTATTTCTTTTTTTATTAAGCAAATAGTGAAGTTTCCAGAGAGAATATTCATTCATTCATGACTACGATGTAGGAACCTTTCACTTACAGTTCATAGGAAATATTTGTAAAGGCATTAATCTGTTCCGTGAATAAAAGTCACATTTCAGAATTGTAGCCATGCGGAAGTCCTATGGCTAGCCATCCTGTCGCTTTTTAATTTGGTACAGTTATTTGAAATAAATTGAATACTACCTAATACTACAAAGGATGAACGTAGATCAACTTCTGAAGCGGAATCTGTTCGAACCACATCCAATAAACCTGCCATTTTATTGGGAAAGAGTTCAGGACTTCTGGATCTGACAGCCATAGAGGGGAAGAATGGGGGGAACGGAATCCAAAATGTATAAAATGGTTCCAAGGAGACGATAAATTGTAATTTAGTTTTTCAACAGAAGACATTGATGGGTGGAATTGGATCGTGGAAAGGGAAGAATCAAATCCTATTAAAACCACTTTCCCCTTCATTCGGCAATGGATTCTCAAATAATTACGTCCATCCTGTCCATTCGTCAAGTCAAGTGAAGTTAATTGCTGACTTAAAATACAGATGCTCTAGCTTTGGAACTAGTCGGCCCGCGGCGACCTTCTCACATTTCCTCCGTGTCCTACCCTTTGACTCGTAGATCTTAACAGGCAATAGATCCAATTCCAAAACTGATAAAATAAACATGTATACACATCTTTGCTGGTATGGTGGTGGCATTATCCAAGGGAAGGACAAAAAAATCAACAAGATGAAGTGGCATTTTGAGCTTGAAGAGCTGGACGATACTATGATAGGCACAACCAAATAAATTGAGCAAATCCGAGTCCGAGGTTAAGGAATCAGAAGGTCCATTGCGCCCTAATTACGGGAACAGTTATCTCTTAGCAAATAGATGAATGTGACACACTTTGATAATAAGTGTGCGGTTCCGGCGATAAACACAATCCCAGTCTTTGCAAACATGGAGCATTTACCCCCAACCCTATACACTTTTAACCAAAGAAATTACCACAAAAATATTTCCTATTTTTCAAACATCGTGATTTTTGAAAAACTCGGTTTAGAGTTAATAAATACAGATTTATATTTAAATGCACTTGGCGCAAGAAAATGTGAAATGTCGGGAAGAACAAGCTCATTTGGATTGCAACTTTTGACAGTTAATTTGAGGTCTGCGGCAAGCCACAAAAACAAAAGCCGCCATCCAGTCAAATTCTTAATTGGATACTTGAAACCAGAAAAAAAAGAAAAAAAAGTGCGAATGAGGATACGAAGAGACATCCTGTCTTTGATGGTATACTAGATTAATTTAAGCCGGTCTTTGCACAAGTACACTTGGCGACTATGGAGTGATAAGATCTGCAAACTCAACGACCATAGCGCCATCCACGCACATGAAGGAAGGGGAAATTGCACAACTTTAGGTTAGGATGGTCCGTCCAAAATATTTTAACCACCATCTGCTCCTCGCCTTCCATGCACTGAATGCTGGTATGAAAAACTAAAACACCCGTCACTTCATGCCCACAAACACATTTTCAAATATTCAACTAATTGTTTTACTAAGGGCATTACTTTTATGACTTAAAACCCCAAGAAATTTCAACCAGCTTGTGTAACTTTACTTGTACTGTAATATCTTGATGTAACTTGTCTTGTAACTTGTGGTATTTGCAAATTCGGACATGTGTATCCGAAATAAAATACTTTTTTTATTAATATAATTTTACGGTTAAACTTTCTTGTCCAGTTTTATGGGTTTTTTTGGTTTTTCTGACTCCACTTAAGATAGATGCATGTCAACGCAGTGAATGAGATCAGAGTAACTTTGCATTTGAATAACATTGTACTTCTAAAATAGATGTACAGCGATACAACACAGTTAGGCATGTGTCACACCTTTCCATGAGAAATAAATTATTTATGTACATATATTTGCATATGCCTCACACTACCAGTACCACATTCAAATCTCTGTACCAGTTCTAAAAATATTCCTCATTTTAAAGCTAATAGTTAAAAAAAGTGTTAACTTCTTGTTTAAAATAATTTAAACTAACTACATAGTTAAACAAATGAAAATTGACTTACGAACTCTGGTCCGGAAATTTCCCCATTGTGGTAGAATAAGTGCAACTGTGCCAATAATGAAGCACGCACTCGCGAGGATCACCACAGCAACAGATAATGCCAATTTCTGGCCATCCATATCGACATTATATTTGAACAAAGCCTTGAATATGCTCAAAAGATCCAAGCAGTGGCACCGTCATTCCCGGAATCCTTGAAAATTATAAAATCAGTAGAGTCACGGATTAGTTTCAAACTGTTTTAATTATTTGCTAAATAGTCACTAGGTGTAATTCCAACCACCACACCTTTGTTTGAGTTCAATTTAAAAAATGTATTTAGCTACTCTCCCTAACTTCCACAGTGACTGTCCCCATGAATCAGCACCTCAACAACACCTTTACAATCTACACTCTTATCGTATCCAACGTATTGTTATCTATAACTCCATTACCGGTGACAATTTTACTTCTGCTCCACTGTTCAGCCCTTCACTACAACGAGTCCGTTCGCTAAAATGACTCAGACCTCTTCCACCGCCAGACACCCACCCCATTTAAATTAACTGCAGTGCAAAGTAATGGATGACTACTCCACTTCCTTATTGTGAGCAAAGAATAATTATTCCTGGATATTATTTGTTACACGTGTTGGTCAATTGTCACAACTACTTTGTTTTTTTTTCTTCCTTCAGGGCGAAGGAACCGGAGTCGTCGATATCGACGATGTTCAATGCAACGCAACGAAAATCGATTCCACTGGACTCCAGGCCTACATACATATAAAAGCTAAACTCCACCTGTGCCAAAACACGTCAGGCAAATAAACCAGGTGTAATGGAGCGCCTTAATGAGACTGAATGGAATGAAAACATTTTGTGCATGTGGCACTCGCATAGTTTTAGTTTACGGTAGACTGCTTAGCCATTCCATTCTATGCATGGTATGGCTTAAAGCCGCTCTTGCTTTTCTACAGAGGTTTTTTTGAAGAGATTTCTGTTTTGCCACTTGCAATTGTCGGCTATGGCTCTCCATTGCATTGCATAACCTTGTGGTCCAAAAAAATGTCATGATCCAAATGATGAAGCGCAATTTTTCTACTATCCTTCACTTTATATGTCGTCTCCAGTTCTTTAAGTTGATGTACGTCATAGTTTTGAATCAAAGACTGACCTCTTCGTCGTTTTAATTCCTAATAATAGTCTGAAAGACTAGCCGCCCAACAATGCAGCTGCAAGGGTTGAGCCGGACTAGCCTGAAATTCTATTAATGATATACGCCCACAACCCGACCCCGTTGCGTTGCCTAGAGTTCGTTATTCATCATCTCCGTCCAATAGACACGACCTGGACAAAATCATCTGGAAATGTAATCCGATCTCTGTGGTGCGGTGGCGGAACGGATCCTATGGATTCCGCGATTCCGGGTAAAGAATTACAAGGCTTAAAGGAGATGTTTTCAACTTCATTTAATGTGAATATAACGCACGTAAAATGAAACTTTTCCTGCTGACGTTCATTGGACGGACTTCCCGGATTTCCGACTGATTAAACTAACTGGACAATGTGAACCCAATCCTTTTTCCCCCATCATTTTGATCCCTAACGGGAAATTCATAATCTGTCATAAGAAGATTGGACAGATCATAGCCTGGAACTAATATTACTAGGGTTGTTTAACTGGGGGCATTAGTATATTTTGAGTAGAATATAAATACAGGTTGAAATGTCAGAGAGGAAAGTTGAAAGGGGCAATTATAATCTCTAATAAATACTAACAAAGCAAAAGTACTCATTTTCCTCGTATTGCACTCAATATGGGCTGTAATTCTCCTTTGTAAATGAGGGTATATAATGCAATGCTATAAATTTTAATACTTAAACTCAACTTCGCAGTTTCTGACGTACTTCTTTCCTCAACACCATCCATTGTGTAATTTGGTATTTGGTTTGGCTAATGCAAATATTTACAAATACAATGGTATGCTTATTGCTCAAGGGTTGACACTATATATGCATCATCGCATTGTTATGCAAACCTTGGTAGGATAGGTGCAATGAAAATATTTTACATTAAGTATGACCTTAGAAATGCAAATTATTATGTATCTTATTTCAAAAGATCCCATAATAACACATGCGAAAATTCTATACCTTGCTGTTTTAATGACTGACTGCAATCTTATCATACCCAATAAATGTTTGATGCAAATCTTGATTTAAAAAATTAATCATCCTGTAAGTCTGATATAGGAACTGATTGAAATAAAGATTAAGCCCAACTACATAGAAACATTTTGTGCTACCTTGCTGGTGTAATTTGTTTCTATTGACGTTATTAAAGCTAAGGTCTTATTTCAAATTGCGTAAACTGCAAATAAAAAAACAGCCCGAATACTGTTGTGTTTTAACCACCCTGGTAAAGGACGCCTGGCTTATAACCACAGAAGAGGCGCAAGTTGTACAAGAAATCTGACTTTGGCCGCGTCATGTCAATCAGTCTCCGCAATATCCTCATGCTTCATGTGCTATAGTCTAGCGTACAGTTTATGCGTATGGGATGCTGAATTTCAATTCTGACTTTCTGACACTTGATCTGTTTGAAATACCGTGTAACAGGAACATACAACATTTATTTCCTGAGCACTAAAAGGAAGCAGTAACGTAGCTTATGGGAAAGCTTTTCGTTATTTTGCTGAAATATTTATGCCATGATCTGAGATGGAGGCTCAATCAATCTCTGACAGCTAAAAAGCAATAATGAATAAATACGCGTTTTATTCTGGCAAACCCAAACTGGAGTTAAGATGCCGAGTACATAATGTTTAAAGCACGACGCCCGTACTATCAAAATTGAAAAATCAGGCATCGAGCTAGATGTGTTTCCGCACTAAATATTTATTGGTTAGATGTTCTCGTGTGAATGTAAAGTATATATAATATAAGAAACACAATTATTTGCGTCTAAATGTCAAAAACAACAAAAAAAAAATGACCTCGAAACCCCGTGGATTACTGCCATATGGCTCGTGTAGAATATGCACCCCCTATTGCTTGTACAATTAATAATTAATCACAGGACGTGGGATTGTGTAGTTAAACAAGCACATATAAGTAAATTTCTATTCTAACCAAACCCATTTGTCCATCAACTCATCGTCAAAAACAGAAAGGAGCAAACCAATGGTACCATCCTGCATGGAGACACGTACACACATACGGAGCGACATGACTTTATTTGTGTGCATGAATTTGTATTTGTATATGAATGGGTTCACCTGGAGTGCAGTAATTTCAGCAACTCCTCAATTTTATTCACAGTGCATATGCTTTACTACACGAGGGAGCATGTTTAGCATCCGATCCACTTAATACTCTTCAGGGGCAGTCACCCTGAACCATATTTCATCCACAAAAGCTTTACTCATCAAATTCTCAACTTGAGAATTGAGTTGGTTTTAATTCAGCTCTGACGCCAAGTGAATATTTTAAAGCTCCGCTCTCCACACATGCAACTTGGAAAATAATAACCTTTAAGTATGCACGTACGTACAGTGAATTTTTGGATGCGTACATTTCTTTGCTATTTAATTTCACGCATGCAATCCAATTGTAATAATGCGACAAAAGGAGTTGGATTGTGACATGTGAGATTCACCATGGACAGGAGATGACTATTGTAATTCCAAAACTTTTGGAGCAATGACACAATCAACTTCCGTGATAGTGCTTTAGTAGTGCACTTGACTTACTAGTATTCTGTATGCACATGCCATATTGCCATTACAACATAGTCCGCGGATGTAATGTAATGTACACTTGTGCTGGATGTTGTATCACAGATACACATGTGTGGATTAATGCCCAAGCATGCAAAACTTTGATGTTCAATCATTAAACATCGTGTTAAAACCTGCGGAGCTGACTTCCGGAATCCAATCCGTGCATCATAAGATGCTACTTTGTTTATTTTGCCCTGTGTTTCTAAACATTGAGTCAGTTGTTTTAAAAGAACAAGCGAATTCCAATGGAATGATGTTTTTAAAACCTTGTGTTTTGCTTAGCTAAGTTTCATTAGTCATACAAGATTCATTGTTTAATTTCCATAAAGTCTTTGTGTACATATACTTCAAAAATTCAATAATGTTATTCTTTGGCTTACCCTAGTCGTCCTATTGTATTATTGTTCTCCACTTAATAAAATGTTGAAATAAATTTGCCAGAATCAGATGAAGCGATTCAAAAACATTATGAGAGTTATTGAACCTAACGGAACAAAATTGCAAAGTAAAGAATGGCACTGCAGGTCACGGCACGGCGGCGCGTGAAGAATTTCCTCACAGACTCTGCCCGCGTTGCGTCGCGTCGTCTACGTTCACATTCCACAACACAGCACAGTCTCAAAATGAAATATTGCACAACACAACAACAAAATCTCTCCTTCCAAAAAAAAAACTGGTAAATTTTTAAGAATCACAGCAAACGGAAACTGAAACTCTGGAACACCGGGTAGTGGTCAGATCCGATTGAAATTAATGGGATACAAAACGCGTGGCTTTGAATGAGGAGCGATGGATCCAAATCCGAGCCTCACCCATTAATGCAAAGCTGAACCTGACTCTTTCCTTCCAACCAACTTAATCCCCTCCTCTAAACTAACTAACTGAATTTGATTCTAAGGTGGAAAGGAAGGTACAGCACAGCAAGGCACAACGTTGAAGAAGCTCCCTCCGTTTGGGGCCAATGACTTTTCTCACAATTACAAAAAGGTGGATTTCAAGCACCAGGCAGGCAAAAAGGATGAATCGTGGAACCACCAAGGCAAAAACTCAAACCAATTTCTGTACCACTATTCTTTTCTCATCTGCCAGGGGATTTGCAAAGCAACCAGTGCTTTGGCAAAAAGGGGGTGAATTTTTGCCACCTCTTAACGCTCACTAGTTACCCGTACGCACGTACGTACGCTGGAAGGGGGTTCGTTTGTTAATAAGATATTGCAATGCAATGCAAATTCAATTGTTAACCGAATGGCTTAGGCGTGGACATGTATTGCTGGCCGGTCATACTGGCAGGTAGGTAGGCATACCTATGTATGCATTGCATAATGTGGGGACCCCAAAACTCGCTAAAACTAGTTTGAATTGCATTGCTAGGATTGGACCATATGAACAAGAGAAGGATTGTTGATGGAAGGAAAGAATGAAATGACAAAAACAACAATCAACCTTGTACTATTCAAACGGATGGGCATGCCTGGCCTGTTTATAATAATTGATAAATGGTTTGTTTGGAAATTATATAAATCGCAGATCTTTATTTTTCACAAAAATTTGAATTAATTAATACAAAATTAGTGGTATCATTGAAACTTAAAGGCACTTGCGTGGCTGCCGAGCTCAGATGCGTATAGGAGAAAAGCTGCACATTTCTCCAACTTGTATGTGCTGTTGTAATGTTTTTTTTTGTAATCATGCAATTGGCGGTCAGTGGTGAAGATCATATCTAATCACAAGATTAAGCTTTCCTTGAAACCATAATTTTTAAATATAATAAATTGGAGCTTGAAGTCGGGCCAATTAGATATTTTTGATTTGTAAATAAGATAGGAAATTCTATTACGCCATTGTAATTTGAGTTTACACGCGCTAAAAGGCTTTCAAATTCCCCATAAGTAGAAAAAAAATTCTCACTTGATCCGAAGTGTAATTGAGAAGTCCTTGTTAGCCTAAACCTAAAATACTTTTGTAGACTCGTCTCTTTTCTCCTCGTCCTCACCTGGAACACATTATACTTTCCATGTGAAGGAGCGTTGAATTGGAAAATGGAATTTCATTAAAAACGTGAATGGATTGAAAAGACTGTTTGGTGACGCATGGTTCGTATTTGCTTTACAAAGCATATCGGGGCGTTGAGTTAAGTAGGATTCGCTTTGAAAACATGGAATGAAAAGATGACTTGGATTTAATTTAGAATGAGGACAAAGATCCCCCCTTTGACTTCATCTAAACTGAGAAGGTGATGTGTCGGAGGTATGTAACCCCTGTGCCTAATGTGGGTGCGAATTTTACAAATTGGAATGTGTGTACTGTCACTGGCGGATTTTTTATTGCTTGAGCTCGGCCCTTCTATTGAGATCTTTCAGCTCCAGGCACGTTGATTAGCTTCCATCTTCAGGCATATTCGCCTAGCGCCAAGTGTAATTGTCGCCGGATCCATCATTTGGCACCGTAAGATTCCAACCAAATCTGCACAATTCGACATAACTATTAAAAATAATATTCATTTTAAATGGCTACCATTTAAAGATACCCTTTTTTTTACTGAATTTTACCCCTAAAATAAACTAAATTCTACACTTACTACTTCATACCCAAGAGCTCATTTGTTTACCCCAAATTATTTGTACCCTTTTTTAACTGAATTTTACGCCTAAAATAAACTAAATTTTACACTTGCTACTTCGTACCCCAAAAGCTCATTTGTTTACCCCCAAATATACTTGTTCCATCCTTTCAATACTTGTATGTACAAAAGATACAAATATCATAAATTAACAACAAATTGTTACGATAATTCTGTCCAATTGGTACTGTTTTGGTCCCAGGAGGAAATTTGTGGCGAATGTATGTATCAATATCATCAACAATGTTGTTAATTTATAATATTTGAACCATTAAAACCTTTTTTACATACAAGTATTAACAAGTGTATTTGGGGGTAAACAAATGAGCTTTAGGGGTATGAAGTAGTAAGTGTAGAATTTAGTTTATTTTAGGGGTAAAATTCAGTTAAAAAAGGATACAAACAATTTGGGGGTAAACAAATGAGCTTTTGGGGTATGAAGTAGTAAGTGTAGAATTTAGTTTATTTTAGGGGTAAAATTCAGTTAAAAAAGGGTACAAATAATTTGTCCTCATTTTAAATTATTTTTTTTAAATCAAATTTTGCTACAAAACACACACAGAAATCAAATTAAATAGCTTGTATGCTTGCACCTAGGGATTTGAAGTAAATAATCGTAATCAAAATTGTGCCACTAATTTAATAATGTTTTTGACGCCAAATGCTTAAGTACTATTTCTCAATTGCCTCATAATATTTGGCTATAAGGGTTATAGCATACCAGAAACAAGCAATGATCTTCTTTGAGTTTGCGCCACTCGATATTAACCTGATTATTGTATGGGAATTTTGGTTGGTTGTTGTTATTTACCTTACACCGTTCTGAAAATACAAACATGAGTTTAAGACATTGCTTAAGTTAGCACACCCAGATGATTGTAATCTAATGTGGCCTTGACAAAATGTGACTAACTCGCAGCTAAAAGGAACTGAATAAGTTAAGATCTGATAAATGCATTTTGAACATATGCGAACAACCTTCGATTACTTGCATACATGTACAAGCGTGAGACAAATGTGCAAGTGAAACTAAGTCACTTATCATTTACAAGTTGCTACTGTTTCCCCATTAAGGAGTTTCTCTTGTTACTCCATTGGGCAATGGAATCATAATAACAGAAGCAAGAGAAAATTTTCAATTCAATTTGTCAGAATCCTGAAGGCGGCGGAGCAATATTTGAGTTTCCTCGCTGGATTTATTTCTTTGGAACTAAATTTCCATCTCAAGTCAACGAGATAAAATTGTTTCAAGGCGTATTTTGCAGTAATTCCTGTGCCTGAATGTAAGTACGCCCCCAGCCACTCCAGAACCAGAGAGAGAGTTATCTGCTTCAACAATAAATTGCATAGGCTTGGAGTTTAATCTTCAGAATTTACTTCCCATCCATGTTTTTTTATGACTTCGATCGGATCCCCACTTTATGAGGTGAAAGTAACTCACACTTTATCCTAGAATCAACAAAACCCCAGCCTTTTATAGTCATCAGCTCGATTTTCCAACAACGCTTAAGCCAGTCCAACTTGTTGTTTTCAGAAATGTGCCTTCTTTTCTAATGTGAGAGTTTGTCAAGGCCCTGGAAAACTCATGCCCATTAATAGTTTAAGGAAGCTGTGTTTTTATTCTTCAAAAAATTAATGACAGGAAACTACATAAAAGAAAAGCACGGACTGGCGCGGCGGTCCCCTTTTATGAAATCCACACTCGCCTACTTTACGAATCGTAAAGGTTTTATGGCTGTTATCGTTGCCGCAGTGTGTAAGGCCATTGACAACCAGTTGCGGAATCAAGAATAGTTTCGGGTTAGACACACGTGTGATTGAAAACGGAGTTGGTGAACCAAAAATGATTGGAGAGAGTAGAAACTTGATTTCTTCCTTCTACCCACCCATATACGAGTTGGAATGGATTGTCGGTTGTGTCGTCGCCGATGGAGGAAAGAAAGTAAGTACACATTGCTCATTGGATCCGCCATTTTTATAACCTTTGGTTGAGGGGAGGATTTGGCGATAAAAGCGGAAACTTTCTTTCCACATGATCGGATATGATGTGAGGAAGGGAAATGGCATTTAGTCCCCAACCACTCGCACCACTTCCATTCCTTTTATTTTCTCTCTCCTTCATTTTTTACCAGGCCACACTTTTAAGTTTTAGAATGAACATAAAATTCTTTCTACCTTAGTACCAACTTGTATTATTATATCCTTGCGTTGCATGTAAAATGTAAAGTCCAAATCCTGACCACTCTGCACTCTTTCCCGTCGTGTCCTGTTTTCAATGTCCAATCCATTTGACTTTACTTTACAGCTTCTTACTACATGGGAAAATGGACCACACTAAAATGTCATTTGTTCAATCGTTTTTTTTGGACTACATCAACCAAAGCATTTTATTACTTCAGTCCATCTGCGCATCAAACTGGAATATTTGATGGAAAGTTTAGCGTTTTTTCCACTTTGGATGGCTATGGTGCGGAACGTGTGATATTACTTTCTCTGGTTTGACAATGACAAGATTCGTGGTGTGGACTTGATAGCAGTAAATGTAATGGGATTTCACTCATGTGACGCAATTTGATTCGAATAAGGCGCTTTTCTATATCCGTAGGTAAGCGAACCAGACATCTGCGTTGTTGCTGTGCTATTATGCCTATCTCTCCGCTTCTCTTTCACTGGAAAACAACCGAAGGAAAATCATTTGAATTCATCTGAAAATAAATTGATGTATTTCCATACCACCCCCCGCGTGTTTATAACATTTTGGTGGGTGGACGCAAATTGTATGGTTATATTTGTTTGTATGTATGTTGACTTCCCAATGGTTTCAACATTGGTGTGTAAATGATTGATGCTAGAAAATATTATAGTTCAGCCCAGTGCAGTGCACATAAGCTACTATGAGTTAGAGATATCAAGAAATAATTAAACTTTGGACTCGTGTCAACTACTCGGAGTAGTGAACCAATAAACACAAATCCAGAGAATAGACAGGAGGATAGAGAACAGAGGAAGTAAATGAAAGTATTTTTCCTGTACCATATAACCCTTAAAGAAGTTATCAATCTTTCCGCAAGATTTACTTTAGCCAAATTGAATACGTGACTTGAATTGGGCCTACCACTCTCGATATTCCTTTAATAATGTAGTATAGGGTTAGTGGGAGATTGCATTGATAAAGACGTTTTTTGACATCTACATTTACACCTGATCCATTACTTATTTATTTATTATTTATATATATATATATATATTATTTATAGGGTTAGTGGGAGATTGCATTGATAAAGACGTTTTTTGACATCTACATTTACACCTGATCCATTACTTATTTATTTATTATTTATATATATATATATTATTTATTTATTTTCTTAGGGAATGAGATTACTTTTCCACGTATGCATTATGTTTTCATTCATTCGTTCAAAAGCTTTAGTTTATTGCTCAATGTCGTAAGAGTTAAATTATGTAAATGACAGGAGCTGTTAGTTTAATAAGTGACTAAGATGTACAAAACAAAATGTACTCCAAATATATTCACCTACAAAATAATTTTTTTTAATTGCTTCTAGATGCTATGTGCAAATTTTGAAATTGGAATAATTTTCCTAGATAATATTAATATCTATCGCATTACACGTTTTCACTGCGCGCCTAAGTGTCTCATATTTTAAGTACAGGGTGGCTAATATGCATGTACCCCTAGCTGCATGTATTTAGCACGAGATACATATTAGCCACCCTGTACACAAAAAGTCCATTTCAACTGAATTTGTAGGCTTTCCGATTTAATTGAAGACAGGATATTACATATGCAGAACTGTACTACTGTACTACGTGTGATGTGAAAAGCATGTCAGGAATGCAATAATGCAAAACCATTAGTATATTTTCTATTATAGTTCCATGTCTTTTACAGTGAACGTCTGAACGTGGGATTTCAAATGCAATTCCAAAATCCGCGTGGGGCCGGATTCATATTGGGAAGTTGAAAACTGTGTTCGACTGTTCCCCCTCCCCCTTTCACGGCTTCCGATTTTGGTGACCAAAATTTCCACTCAGAAAATAAATTCAATTCAGTCCCTCGCCACCCTTCTCTTTTCCATTCTCTTGTGTTGCATCGGATTGGGAATTGGATGTCTGTTCCCAGATTTGTGTCAATCTATATTTGCTTTGAACATTTTGATCTTATTCTCATTCACTCACGAAGAATGAAATGCATACATCTTTCCCCATTCAACAAAATTATTTAACGCCTGATTTAGCGTCAAAAGAAGGAAGCAAGAAAATAGTCCCACGCGTAGAATTGGAATCCGTTTATTTTCTCAGCTATTTCTAATTTTGGACTTAAAACGATACTTTTTATGACATTTTCGTTTTGACACATTCGGTCGGAATCGGAGACACTGTCTGACTGACTAGTTCGTATTGTTGAAAGGAATGTTATTTGATGACCTTAATAAAATTATTCCACAATCCATAATATAAATTCCAAGGTGGTCACAGCAGGATAAGACTTTTCCCCAAGTTTAATTTTGGTGCATTTTATGATCTTTTTGCATTAAAACAGCGAAACTCTGCTCACAACGGCTAATTTGAAGATAAATTAAAAGTGAATGCTTATTTATTTATTTATTTTTAGTTATTTATGCGGGTCCGACGAAGAAGCAGGGCATACCTAAAAACCTTATTCCACCTTTTTAGTAGTCGTTAGCAGCCGAAATAATTTGACTATGAAATGAGAAAATCAAGAGCCTACCTGTGTTGAACGCCATAAGCCGTTTTTGAATTTCCTGTATATTCCGTCATAAGGCATTCTGGATTTTATCATGCCAACCGTAATGTATTAATTGGGAATTAGTCGATTTTACTTAATTTCCAAACCGAAGTTGGCAAAACTTTGTTTACAATTTGGTGTGAACAAAGGCAAACTGGAGATATGTTCTTTCACGTCTGGACCGCACGTTTGTAAAATTGTTTATGCAAGTAGGATGACTGGAAGTTCCTATACACTATAAACAGAAAACTCTCCTGAGCTCTATTATATTAATGTTTGCCAATTCGAGTTTTCTCCTTCTCCTGGAGACCAACAAGTCTGCCAATCTCTTCTCGTGTCCCTTGGGACAATTCATGAGATCGAGCACTTTGTTTTCTGAATGGGAAAAACAAACTTTTACTATACTACTAGCCGAAAAGTAAATAATTTGGAAATAGAATAAGGTGATCCAGCAAGGAGTTCAGTACATTTGCAATAAAGAATTAGACATATACTCTTTATTTGGGCCAGCACGTTGTTAAACATTGGTTTACAATAATGCATCTAATTCTAGAACAGCAAATTATCATATAATACAACAACTCTGAACCAACAACACATTCATTCTAATTCGTGTTTCTAGAAATTGAAGAAACGGAAATTACCATTTGAGAAATATTTATGTGTCCATGTATTTAATATACTTTTCTCTCTAGCACCCAGTTTAGCACCACCAAGTCGCTCAATACATTGAAGAGGCGTAGATTCCTCCTGGCCTCCCCATTGTTTGTAGAAAGAAAAAGAGAATGAGGGTTGACAAGAAACTTGTAATTAGTTAACATTGAACCAGAGAACATTTCTACACTTACTGCAATTGCAACAGTATTATAAAATGTAATTTGAAAAACATAATTGTTTTAGAAAATGATTTGAAATGAATGTAGAGGAATTAACAAAGATAATAGATTTTTGGATTTACAATTTATACTTGGCACATTCTGTCCAAGTATATAGCTCGGAAATACCTGATTTCCTAAGAGTACATACAATTTAGTCTTAGGAAATCCATTGTGGTCTTTTGGCCTATTTGTGAATTACATTACGGTTCCCTTCAAATCTATTTTCCTGGAAATGTGATGGTTTCGCCTACTGTGATAGCAAACTGCAAATTATTGGTGATAAGAATCCGCTTGAAATTCAAAATTAGTTAAATAT
>JAAXYW010001679.1:0-19753 GCA_036851895.1 Orthonychiurus folsomi | reverse complement strand
AACGCGGAATGACATTTTGTAATTTGTAATCAATAACCTGCAAGGGTCCACATGATCAAAATATTAGCACTTTCAATTCATTCACAATATTTTGATAATAATATTAATTTCCAGAGAAGGCGCTCTTTGCACCATTAATTCAGCATTGCATTATAAGAACCGGAATGATGAATCGAAATGGCAAGAAAAGTTGGTAATTACCAGTTCTTGTAATGGATGCTGTGTAGTTTCACTTATGTAAATTTATGGTGAATTGTGGAAACGGGACTTGAAGGCACCATAGGAAGGCGTTAGGATTACCGTAGATTTGTGAATGGTTGGAAGGGTACTCGGTTAGTCGGAGGCTCTTGCGGAAAAGAAACGGTTACTCGAAAATCCTCAAATAACGGTGAGTCACGGCAACACTGGACCGCTTATCATCCTATAGGTCAGACCTTTTAAGGCAATGTTCCAGATTCCTCCTCTACCAGTCAACTGGGAATAAGCTATGAGCGGGGTTTGCCATGCTCCTATTCCTTACGTACCGGCGTTCCCAGCCCACCGAGTCGCTGAGGGTTGTATCCTCACACTCAAATATGTAATTTTAGAAACCCTGAGACCGGCAGAAACTCCTATCAAAATTAATATTTTCAAACCTGTATAAAGCTGCATTAACTGTATTATATTCTAAGCTACTGAATAAAAGTGTCTCCAGCTTTTCCTACTTGATTCTAAATGATTCAATGAATTGTTGGGTCTTGGACTGGCGAAGGCACCCCCCACCGTACAAACCCCTTGATTTGACCCTACCCACCCTGAGTGTATATACTCTGCACTGCAACCAAGTTTTGAGTGTGTAGTGGTTGGAATGACTGGTTCTTGCATTCCAACCGGGCGGCTGTCAATTAGGCTTTAGGTCTAGGTTTATTCAGCCCGAGAGTCAGTTTGAGTGCAGTAACAGGTGAGTGCCCCATGAAATGCGGCAAGATAAGTGCACAACGCTTTTTGCAAAGAGTATAGCAATCTGAATATTGGCTTTAGACAATGCAACTACCTGCTGCTTTCTCCTATCGTAGACCGTATTCCCTTAGTAGTATACCGCCTTTCTCAGCATTGACCGGTGGTCCTATCAAGCTACTTTATTATGCTGCTCGGTCAACAGTTCTAGCCATTTGTCCAAGTTTTCGAAATATACATATCTAGAATTTGCTTGTATTAGTGTCGGATTTACGTTTGGATTTATGCGCAATACATGATGATTTTAATTTGATTTTTCTACTTCATATGTACATTAAAAATCACATTTATGCTTGAGTGTTGACTACCTTTAAAAGTGAGTTATTCTGGCATATTTGAAGCAACAGCGGAAAGGGGAAATGTGCGGTCAACTGTAATCAATTAAATATAAAACATTTTCCTGGTAGTTTATTTCCTGCAGGTTTTTTCGTCAAAACAGGGAACTGTTTATATCATTCATGAGACAAGGGCAATTTACACAAGAAGAAGGCGGGAGTCAATGCACGAAGAACATAAAAAGTTTCCCACTGTAAATAGATTACAATTTTTCAGATAATATTTAGTCATCTGCACCCTATGTATTGATAAGCAAATTATCGAACATTGAAATTATTTCAACCAAAAATCACTTTGTTGAATATGGCAGCTAGGGGATTGATGAGCATACAACAAATACAATACTGAGCTGGCAGATTTTTGTGTAATGTAGTCAATGTAGTGTGACGATGCGATGTTCAACAAAACCGCCTTGAGCACACACTTTTAAATAAAATACCACTTGAGTTTTGGCAAAATGTGCAAGTGCACAGAGCAAGTGCGTACCGATTTATTACACCGCAAAAGTTCAAAAAAAGTAGTAAATAAACGTCTGTACGTGGCTGACTCTGAATGCAACAAGCACTAGTTCTGACATGTTTGAATTGCTTAGTGAATCAAACAAATAAAAAAAATTCCATTACAAAACATTTCCCATGAATAATGAATAAGCTTTCTAGAAACACTAGTTAAAATAAATTACAGCATTTTCATAAATTGTCTGCTTGTTGCTTGACGACAAGATCTAGTCTTTGCTGAAAATTAGGTGAAACAAAAGTCTGAATTTGGTATCTCATTATTAAATAATTTAGTCACTCTTTATAATTTAAATTTTCTAAGTTCCCTGCTTGAATTATGTATTTAAAAGTTTGTCACTCAATTGTATCATCGTATTTGTTATGATTAGAGACTTAGTAGATTGCGGAAAGCACCTTCAGCTATTATGGTATTTAAATAGAACTGCAAAATCCCGAGTTACAATACTTTTCGGTGTAAACCCAAGCAAAGTAGTAAGCCAAAGCAAGGGATAGTGAGAAGAGCAGAGATCCAAACACAATTAGGAATGGCCGCAATGCGATGCGATCTCTTGTCTTCGAACGGCAGTAGATATCTGTATATTTCGAGCACGATAGGAAGGAGCAGCTCTTGGATTCCAGCTCATCTGAAGCATCAAACAATTATTACTGGCTACCGAAAACAATATGATTCAGGAATAGGTCAACCTGATCAAGCTTGTAAATCGGCGCCTATTTATTAAAATGTCAATTTTTTTAAATAATCAAAAAACTGCAGAGAACAGAACAGCATGACATTTCGGAATGTCGCATTGCAAAACAAAAATGAACAAAAATGTGGCGCTCCCTTACTAGGTGAAATTTACTGTATTAGATTCGGTTAAATGAGTTAACAATTTAGAAAATTAGAAGCGACATCACACTACTTACCCTGGATATCTTTGAAGTCGTCTGCATCAAGGATTGAAATCAATCCTCGAAGGCATTCCCATACTAAATCCGCGCATTTCTGTCTTAGTGATGAGTAGTACTCTTCATTGCAAAAGATTGGATTAAAGTAGTCATCTTGGACTTCTGGCTGAACATCCTCCGCCTTTTCCCACGTTTTGTGTGAGTCAAATGCAATGGTTTCTGCCTGTGGCTTCCCAAGACTTGACTCCGGAGACGGGGCCCAAACGGAGACATCCGTGGAGAGAAGGTCATCTTCCATAAATGACGAGGTTGCGATAACATTACATCTCATGATATCGCAAAACTCAGATAAGCATATCGAGTCATCCCCCTAAAAGAACATTTAGGCGGCAGATGTCAATTTCCTACTTCGTTATGTGCTCTTCTTTTGACTGAAAATACAATTAATTACCTTGTGAATCAACTCGGAATGCTTTCGCTCTATATGAAGGTCGAGGTTCATCTCTGAATAGAACCTTTTTCCACAGACATTGCATTGCCAATGGGATTTGTGTGACCTCTTTTTGTCTTCTCGTACACCCAGAAAGTCCCTGGACAAATTCAGTGGGCATTCGACGGGAAGGGAAACACCGTATTTACTTAGCAATGGTATCCAATTCTGTAAATCATGTTTCGTAATTACAAAAAAGTGAGCGTATTTTATTACACATACAACGTTGGATAAACAAAACACGTGCAAATAAAAAGAGTAGACTTAGTTTGCGCGTCGTAAATCGGTTTGGCTTGTCCTACTCCTCATGATTTTGAATGCAAATGTTTTTTCTTTTTTCAAAACGAGTTTAAGTAATCCTGAATTAAGAGTTTTCTTATTATTATTGTTTAATAAAACGTTTATCCTTGTATGGGGCTTTGGATTACAGATGATTGTTAAAAAGATAGATACTTTTGCAACCAGTGTACAAATTGGACCAAATGTCTTCACATTGATATATCACTACTTTTTACCATGTCTGTAGTTTTAATTGCAGCCTAACTTACAATTTGGCAGCTTGAGTTTAACATAAAATATTCACTTAGTCACTTAGTACGTCGACAAGTAAAGGGCAGTCAACTTAAATGTCAAAGAGTGTACAAATTTGAACGTATAGGCGTATCGCATCTATTGCGTAAGAGCACAGAATAGAAAAAGTTGATACCTTTTGAATTACTTTCCGAACAATAGACGAATTTCTTGTGTCGCAGGAATTTGGGAAATCCTTATTGAAAAATGGGGAACAATAATTCCCAACACGAAAAAGTAATAGAAACAAAGCTTCTAAAATAATCCAGCTGCACATGTTAGACAAACTATACCTAAGATTCGCCATGTTGATAATCAATAACTTGAAGACCAGTGGAGTGCAGTGACAGTATGCTCGCATTTTTGCACGCCGCCCGGGAGAAACCCGAATTCCTGCATCAACAGAATTTCTTTGTCGGCGCTTGGCCGAAGAAATTGCATTCGCCTTTAATTTATCAACTTTACTAGCTAAGAAACAATAAACCACACCCTGTCGCTGCTCCTTTTATTGATTGATTTCCTCCTTTCAACTCGCGTTTAACACGAATTAAATTCATTTCCATTTCTAGCCCTTTGAAATTATACTTACAACAAAACCTCATACATACGGTTAAAAATGCGTCGTAATCAAAAATAATACTATTAGAATCAGATTCTAATACATGTAGCTGGTGTCAATTTGCTCTATAAACTATTATTAAGCTCATGAAACTCAAACATGCGCGGAAACAAACAGCCTACCAAGTTGCACTAAAATTATTGCGCTTTAATGTACTGAACTAGTTAAACACCCTTAATTTTCTTAATAATATCTTAGAAAACAAATATCACTCTGTATGCATGTCCGTCAGCCCATTGGATTGGTTGACAAGAATTCATTAGAAATTTCAATAAGAAGCTACCTTTGGATTTGGATTTAGACATTCGGCGCGGGGTAGATCGGTGGATGATGCTTATTTGTTCCGTACATGAATTCCAGCATTGCACAAGTAATTGGGTAATTTTCAGAGCTTGCAAAATACATAGGTTCAAAAAACTAGCTTTGCTAATTGAGATAAGGTCTTAAAAACCAAACTAGGATTTTAACCTAGCTACAAAAAGCACCCTACTTCAGCGCTCCTTGCATAATAAACTCATACTGCTTCAAATTATTTTACAGAAACAAATTTGAGTTACACAAGGCTCTACCATCCAGTTTTTACAAGTAAATATGAGCAGGCGAACAATTACTGGACTGAAATAAATTAAATTTGAAATCCTCGTACGCGCATTGCAGTTTGCGAATAACTACATATTATGTAGTTATTCGCACTTCATATATATACTTGTCGCAGTCGCAAATCGCAATATCCACGCTAGATAGGTAGATCTTGATAATGTCTATGGCCTCACGCCGACTAATCAGAGAGCAACGACAGACCTGATTCACCGTCTCAATAACAAAATATGGTAAACAATTTAGTATTTTAATTACGGCATTTGCATTGATGCTGGGACTTTAGACGCAAAGGGTTTTGTTTACAGCAAACAACCATATCCAGTCTATCTAAGATTAAACTCACAACACTCAAGCATCGAACGCACTTCTAGGTAAAACCGTGATAATGTGCTAGTATTTTTGCATTCAAATTTGATAGTCTCTCATATTAGGTGGTAGGATTTTTAACTTTCAAATTAAAGGAATTTGAAGAAACGCACATGCAGCTGAGAGGCGGAGCTTAATTTTATTCATCTAAGCGGATAATTGGGAGGCCAATTAAGGATCGATTCATAGCAGACGACACCCTGTAAATAAGCAGGAAGTGTATACGGTTTTAATTACTGGCCTACCAAAGTGTTTAACTTCCACGATTTATCTTACATTTTGGTTTTTGAAATATTTTTATTACAACGCACTACGACATTTACCATTGCTAACAGTTTCTAAGCGCAGACATCACTTCAAAATTGGTATTGTTGGTGCTTTAGTTAACTTGCACTCAGTTGGCCGTGTCCTCTTAATTATGCCTTTGTGGAACAGAGGGTTGGATTCTGGAAAACACAGAGCACATGAAAGCAATATAATGTGTCCCACCCTAAGTCACGCAAGAAATGTTGGCATTTGTATTAAAAACAGCTTCTAAAAAGATCCGACTATACATATATTATTCCACATAATAGCCTGCATTTGCATTCATATATGACAGCGCATCTCCTTTGTTTTTCAGTCGAAGTTCCCGTTCACGGAAATGCAATAAAGCCAATACAGACAGACGGAACGAAACCCCTCAACTAATTGGTAATTTCAGAGCCGAACTGCGTATGACATGTACGAGTACGGGTGAAATAGAGCGTGGTCAAATTGTTTTTCTATTAGTTTGGAAAGTGTTCGTGCTATTTTAAAATGTAGGAGTGGAAGAGGGATTGTGGTTGCTTCCAATTTTATGACTTCCCTGCATCCAATTGAGAGTTTCGGCAAATTTCCGGTTTTTCAACATCCAAAAAAGCAACTCGTCTATTGAAATAGCGAAAATGATTCTTTCTATGATAGTCTCCGACAAAGGAGCTAGTACAGGGGGTAGTGGAGATATTACTCGTATATGTTTTGTGCAGAATATCTTCTATAACGCTCATCATCCTGTGCATTCTAAGAATAGGCAGCAGTACCCAGTACAAACATGCTATTGCTATTTTTGGTTTGTCTCATTTATTATGATCTGAGTCGTGAGAGTGTGTCGTTTTAAAGTTTTGTGATTGTTTTGTTAAATGGGTTTTAAGAAATATGTAAACCCGAGTTTCATTCTGGTAGGTATTGAAATTGTTTATCACCACCTGGAACGAAGGGATTACAAACTCAGGTAATGTAAGGGCGCTTCCATTCCTCACACGCAGCTATGCACAATTCAAAATAGCAAATCATGCCGTATTTACATATGCTTTGACGCGACTGAATATAGCCCAATTAGTCAATAAATAGTCCTTCCATGCTATAAAATTTTGTGTGACATTTTACGATTCGATCCCGCCCGACCCAAATACAGTGGTACGTGCTCATGTTTTCTTTCCACAGTTGCTCCTAGCAAGGAAAGGTTCACAACATTCTTGGGTGTCACATTTTCCACTGGCAGTGAGCACTGTGATCATTCTCCAAGTTTCACGTTTTTCGTACAAATGTTAATATTTAGTTGTATTTTATAATCATTAATTTGCCTGTAAAAACGTAAATACTAGTGCTATCTCTTGATCATGGTCTGACTCTTGTTTATGTAGGTAGCTACTGCTTAAAATATTTATCATATTTGTATGAATTGCAGATGAGTGATCTGGAGCTCAACGGAAGAATATGGATTCAAGTTAAAAATGTCTTCCGTGCAACAATCGCATTCACCTTCTCTCACATTGGAGTTTGTGGATTAGTTGTCGGATATATCATCTGTGGAGCCTTTCTTTTTCAGTGAGCACTAACATTTAATCAGAATCTTTGAAATTGTATATCCTTTATGTCCCATTCTGCTCTAGCTATTGTTAACTGTAAAATCTCTTGTGCTTTCAGGTGGATAGAATCGAAGGGTGGAAATTGCAAAACAGCTGAAGTAAAAGTGTGGAGAAACATTGCGGCAGATCGACTACTTCAAATAGTATCAAAATACAGTACGACAAGTAGGGTTCGTTAGTTTATTTACTTTCTAGCAACAATGCGCATGAACTCTACGCCGCACGCCTAGCGCCTTTCTGTCTCCATTAATTTTGAACGTTTAGGACAGTGGGTAATATACATATTTGACAAAAGATATTCGGATGTTGCTTATGGACAGGTAGAATTTTTGAAATCTACAAATGCGGAAATTCAGAACTACACAATGCAAATTGTAGAAGCAATTGTAAACGGATACGAAGGAGAAGGCTCAAATTCAACAAATTCCACAACCGCAGATGGCGGATGGAGTTTTTCTGGTTCATTCCTGTACTCGCTCACAGTTATCACCACCATTGGTAAGATATATTTTGAATACATGACATTGACAGTTTCTAAAATGTTGTGATTCCCAGGATACGGCAATGTCACTCCACATACACCATGGGGAAAAGTTCTTACAATTGTTTATGGGATTCTCGGGATGCCACTCTTCTTGCTTTATCTGTCCAATGTTGGTGATATTCTTGCCAGAGGATTTAAGTGGACGTTTGCCCGTTGTTGTGCATGCAGGTAGATTCCTTTTTTTTAATTGTTGAAAGGGTCAACACCGTCATGCTTCAGCAGCGCGTGCATGGTTATTACATTTTGCCACTATGCGCTTATCATTTTAATTGCGTTGAAGTAACTTGAAAATAAGCGAGCTTGTTAAGTGTAATTGATGAAGAAAATATTGAGCATAGAATTTTCTTTTTTGTTAATTTTCAGGTGGACTTGTGTTAAACCCCAAGAAACGTATTCAGAGTACGACGAAGAAAATATGGTGACCGTACCTGTCTCAGTATGTTTAGCTTTGATGGTTGCATATATTTGGGGTGGAGGACTTTGGTTTGCCAAATGGGAGAAATGGAGCATCTTAGACGCCTCCTATTTCTGTTTCATTAGGTGAGCACACTTGGACGAACCTGCACTAGCTTTTCCATCCAATGTACAATTACAAATTATGATAATTACAGTTTGAGCACAATCGGATTCGGAGATTTGGTTCCCGGATCATCTGTCAATGCAAGTGCTGCCAAAGATGCAATCCAACTTTCTTTCATTTTCTGTTCGGTCTACCTTCTCCTTGGAATGGCTCTGATCGCAATGTGTTTCAATTTGATGCAAGAAGAGGTTATTGCCAAAGTGCGTGTCTGTGGTCGACATCTTGGATGTGCATCTTGATGCAGAAATAAGATACATATTTTGTGTACTAAAACTGTGATTTCACTGAAGAGTGAAACTGTTGGCGAGGGACTTCCAAGGCATTCGATTCATACTTAGTTATCAACTCGTCGAATTCAATTCCCTGAAAACTAATTGATAAGTTTGGCCCACTGCATTGTCTTGTTACACTTTCCCTTTTGTTTATTGTCGTGTGCACTGCTCAAGTTTGCAATATTTGGTTCAGCATCATTCCCTTTTTGAGATTGCAAGTGTAACTCACTAATTATAAGTCTGCCTAGTTAAAATTCGTCAACAGTTCACACGGATAACTTAACAGTAGTTCTCCAGTCAGTGGAGGGAATACTCATATTACTAGAGCTAAGGTTTCCAAAATTGAGGACTAGTCAAGAAATCCGTGTATTGATTTATAAGTAATTATATGCCATGTTAAAGATGTGTGTTCCTCAATTTCTTATTCCTAACCTTTACACTTTGAAAAAATGTGTTATGTTGAGATTACTTTTTAATTGTACTATTTTGTGTAAGTGCTTGCTTAATATTGTTTTGTATAGCGCTGCGAGAGTTGAATGCGTGTCAACTGTTTGTGTTTCAGTTTTCAGTGTAATTGGGACCATTTCTTTATCCACGTCAAGTGCAATGAACAATGTCGTTTCAACCTACCTCATTATTTTTAGAAGCCCCAATTCAACACTTTGCCAGCTCTAAATTGAAAATTATTGTGCCCAGTAAGTTAGTTAGCGGTATAAAGTAAATCAACCTTAATACTGCTCGATATGAAATTCTAGCAATGTTTCATACATAATTTATAAAAAAGTGGTATGGGTCAAATCTGTCTTAACAAAATAATCGAGAAAAGAGTACAAAATATTGCGCTGTACCGGCAACACGTACGTACGCTATGATTACAGCTACATTTCGTGAACAAACCAAATTTCACAAGAATATTACCGGATATCGACATGAAACAAATGAGTAACTACCTAATAACAACAGTGCACCACTGATGAATTTGACCGCAATAAATAATTTATCCATATAAAATAAACGAAGCAATCCATAACCGCGGGGAATTCGGGCGTATTAAGTAATTCGCTCTAAATTTATCTCCTGTGTTAAAATGATACCACTAATAAGGACATAAAACACTAAATCACATAAAAATTAGGCGTGGTATTGTTTGCGGGGTCATCTAAAATTTAAAAGTACAAGCGTTACTAGTTGTGAAATAAGACCGCAGGAACTCAGTGCAGTGCACAACCTGGCCATAAGAAAGTAAATACAGTTTCTGGCAATAAGATTTCAGAATGGACAGTAATGTGTAGCCAACTGCAAATTTATTTTCAAACCCAAAACATAAAGTTAAACTTGCAGCATGCAGGGATATTGTTATTGTACTTCGTTTCTTACGGATCTTATTCCAGTCANTTCGTTTCTTACGGATCTTATTCCAGTCATCATGGGGAAATTATTGGAGCTGAGTCGAAATCCACACGGGTAGTAAAGTTCTCCACATCGCCATCTGAAGCGTTTAACATGTTCAATGTTACTTCAGAAGTTCTTGTTTTAGGAGGAATGGGTGGTTTATGAAGAGCAAGTTGTGGTTTCAGAGGTGATGGGCTGGAATTTACCGGGGTAACAGAACCTATATTACTCGTAGTTGTTAAAGCCGAGGACGGTGAAGGCCCTGAAACAGGTGGCGTCGTCAATCCAGCTTCTTCTAACGCTTTCTTCTTCAATGCCCCTTTAATCTGAGATCTGAAATATAAAAAATAGCACTATATTTTTGACAAGTTTCATTATTTCATAAAAAATTGTGTGACCAGCAGATCAAGGGCCTCTAAAACAGCACTAAACTTAGTAAACTAATAATTATTGGTGAGATTTAAGAGGCTGTAAAAATGTGATGGCTTGCGTATTGACTAACTTAGAATTATTCCCTGCAGAAAAGATTCTGGAAACACGCAAAGGCATTTGTTGCCGTTAAACGACTTGCCAATTCACTCATACAAATTGTCTGCCGATCAACTGTTCATACACGGATTCATGCGAATAATAGGTATCCTTTAAATATTTTGTAATGAAATAAACCCTGTCTTACACTGTTCGAGATTTGATTCTTTCGCAAATCTGGCCGAGGTCATCTCCAAATCTAGAGATACAGGAACGTAACATATCTATTTCCTCTTCGGTCCATTTACTTCTATGAATTGAAAATAATTAGAATTATGATTAAGAATAAGCAAAACTTAAGATCCCAATAATAGAAATGCCATCCTGTCTTTTAAATAAGTTATAGGCATATCCCATACCCATTGAATAAAAAAACTACCTAGCTGCCCCACCCCCACCCAAGACTCTACTTCGAAGTTACTAAAACATTGTGACCTAATTTTCTGTTAAATCTGTACATACTGGTTCTGCTAGAAGAAAAACCTTGCTTACCCGTAGTCTCCGACCTCTCCGTTGCCATCAGTCGTATTTTCAGCAATTAGTTCCCCAAGCTTGGTTGAACGCCATTCCAGCCGCGGAAAATATTTCTCCGACCTATAATATTAAGCTAAAATTAGAAACATTCACCAAACGTCAAAACACTTACTTAACTAGTTAGCCCCGCTAGCGCTAGTAACTACTATTGGCCTGTGCTTTCAGCATTTCCCTAAAATTACTAGTAAAACTTTACCAACCACCCTGAACTACAATTTCAATCTTATTAATATGTACACTAGCAGAGCAGGTCCTCAATTAATAACCACCATAAATATAAGTTTGCATTGTTTATGTAATTCCGATTTAATAAATATTAAACTCACCTTGCTGGCTGAATTCATATTGGATGCTCACTGGGTTCTCAAAGTCAAAGTTTATTTGAATTCAAATTCCAATATAATGTATAAATGTGAAAGAATGCACAGATCTCGTCCACTTGCACTTCCGAGAAAGTGTCTGCCGGGGATCCCGAGCAATAATTCAGGAAATCTCAGTTTAAATGTAAGTTTGAATATTTTCCCGGTCCCACTCGCGGCTTTATTCCGTCTGGCTCAAATCCCGCAACCACTATGTACTCTATGTATGTGTTACACTAATTTTATGCTTCAAAGCATCTTTTCATGCCGTCGTCACACTATACAAACAAATTTAAAAAATTAAAGAATTATTGTAGAGTTTATATGAACAGTTATATGTTTTATGTTAAAAATCTAAATTCACATGAAGTCATGGAACTCGCAGCTCATAGTACATTGACAGGTGGAGGAGCGGGAACTATGAAGTCACTGTATTCTGCTGCGGGGACTGGAGTGTGGCGAGTTGCTCACTTGTGATTCATGCGGGTCGGGTGGACAGACTGAAGCTGTTGAGGAGAGGTCAGATCCATTGTTCCTAAGGACTCCTCTTCATTTTGCCATGCAAGTCCAAGTTTTACAATATGTGAGTCTTGTCACATTAACTCTTCAAAATGCTGTTCTTGCATTGTCCATGCGATATGCGAGGACTAGGCCTGGCGATATGTTCATCTCTTCAACGGGTAACAGATACTCATTTATGTCTTAGCAGTCAGCTGTTTGATTTTATTTAGTTTAATGCAGTAGTAGACCGGAATTGGTAATTGAGCTATTGGAGTATACATTTTTGTTTAAATTTTCAATGCAGCCGTCCTGAATTCAGAAATAGTGAAGCTCTTCATTTGCGTATGCATTGTAATCCGAGACTTCGGGGGGTTTTCTAAAGGGATGTTGGAACTGAAGACTTCTATACTACATCAGCCTCTGGATACTCTTAATGTGTGTGTGCCATCCTTAATTTATGTGGTTCAAAATAATCTACTTTACTTGGCAGCCTCCCATTTGGATGCAGCTACTTATCAAGTAATGAAAATCAGATTTTATCATTATCGTGGCACATTTAATAAGCGCTCTACGTGTTTGTACAATATACTCAATTTTCTTTTTTTTTCAGGTGACATATCAGCTTAAAATATTGACGACGGCTGTGTTCAGTGTAGTCATTCTCCGACGGAAATTAATTCCAACACAGTGGATTGCATTGTTCATTTTGCTATTTGGAATTGTTCTCGTTCAACTAGATCAAACCAATACAAAAGAGACAAAAGGTGCTGATTTAAGTGATGCTGAAGTCGGTTTACACGGTCGCATCAAGGGGCTTCTCGCAGCAATAGGTGCTTGCGTTTTGTCAGGATTTGCAGGAATTTACTTCGAAAAAATTTTGAAAGGATCTGGAACTTCCGTTTGGATTAGAAACGTCCAACTCTCACTTTGCTCCATTCCGTTCGCATCGTTTACTTGCTTCTTAAGCGATAAGCAAGATTTATGGGACAAAGGCTACTTTTTTGGGTATGTATTCCACGCACATTAATTATGTCTTACAGCAATAAGCTAAACACATTTTTTTTCAGTTATGACATGTTCGTAGTATATTTGGTTGTACTCCAAGCTGCTGGCGGACTTCTTGTTGCAATCGTTGTGAAATACGCTGACAACCTTCTCAAGGGATTTGCAACGTCTGTAGCCATAATCCTATCGTGTATTGTGTCAATTCTATTTCTAGACTTTTATCTCAGCGCCCAATTTGCATTCGGTACGGCTTTTGTGATATCTTCTATATTTCTGTACGGTTATCAGCCTACCGTGAAACCACTAAAATCTACTTTAGTAACGAAAGTGTAATTTATAAATCATCCTGACTTAATTGTGGTTGTGGAGTGGCGTGTCATTTGTTTGTTGTGTCACACCATTAATAAGAAACGTATTGAGTTTTTAATGGACAAAGGTGTTCTTGATTAAATATTTAATATAAATTTCCGTTTGATTCTTGCGTGCTTGGGACAGCCCTGCAGCTTGTACTTATGTAACTGCAAATATCAATTAATTTACGAGCGATCCAACGATCGAACGATCGATGAGCAGGGCAAACTCACGAATGAAATAAGTAGCAGGAGTTTATTACACAACCTTTTTATGCAATACCATAGCTTAGCATTTAGCAAAATATATAAAAGATTACTTTTAAAATTGGTAGGAAGATTGGTTGGTGGTAATGTCTTTAACTAAAAATGCATTGGTTTCTAAGCTAAAGAGTTGATATAACTTAAAGTTTGTTAAAAATTATAAATAAGGTAAACATCAGACAGATCCGTTTGCAAAATTTAAGTAATGAAGTTCTGTGTAAGTTCCAAGCCCCCGGTACATTAATTCATACTGTCCCTGAAAATACAAAATAGTCATACTTAAGGCAATGATATTATTACTAAACCTGGCACTCCTAAAGACACGTAAACTTACAAAGTTTTGGAAGAGTCCTTGCCTCTGTGAGCGAAGTTTACGAATCACACTGAAAATATCTATCCTATTTTCCTTGACGATGTGATGAACTAAGATCATAAAAGCAACCAGTACACAACTTCGATCAGCCCCGGAACTACACAGCGTGCAAAAAAAAGTTCAGAATTACGTTGGATGATATTTGAATTCGAGATGTGAATCTAATTACCTGCAATGCACAACCATTGGAGGAGTGTTTGGTTCATTAGACGTTTTGAGCTTGTACAACGTGTCTACAAGCTCAACTAAACCTCGTGGGCTCTCAGGGACAGCATCATTGCCAGTTGGCCAACTATTGTACTGGAATTGAGTTACTAGGAACGCATCGTCTGTCTTCAAATTTGTCACAGTGAATTCTCGTCGGTAGTAGAACGGAAAACTTTGGCTTTGCATGTACTTCACACGAATATGGTCATGGTTTGTTTCTTGGTCCTTTTCCGGCCAATATCGCGGACACTTGTCCTCTCCAACTTCAGAAAGCATGACAATATACTCAACGCTTTGCTCCACGATCATTCTCCAGAAATCCGCAACAGTTCCTTCCAGTGGATCTTGAGCCATTATGAACTGCTCTGATTTGTCATAGCCCTATAGAAATTTGATGAAGTTTAGTACCTTTTTTATCCTCAGGAGTATGTTCAACTGAATAATTTGTGAGATCTTGCTTACTTCAACAAAAGAAGCATTAATGTAATCGTAGATTTCATTGTTTGTTCCAGTTGTTGGACTTAGTATAACTCTTGAGCAGTCATATGGAATAATATTTTCATGTCGATTACGCCGTCGATTCTCTTCTGAACTACCGACCTTGATAGGTTTTCTGTCTTCAATGACATGCGACAAGGCCTGAAGCACAAATTTATTTCAAGTTACCAATGATTTGGCTCGTTATAGCAATATTAACATTTCAACTAACATCAAACTCCCTTTGCATTAACGACTCTGTTTTCCCTTCTTCGACTGTTCGTAATTTTTCGATCGAGGACTTTAAATCGGACAAAACTATTTCGGTGTCTCCAAATTGAACAGCCTCCATCAACGCACGGTATATAAAAATGTATTGTTTCTGTTAAAAAAAACAAGTATAATTTTTAGTGTTGCGACACTACCCTCCAAGGCCAGTGCTCTGTAAATTTGTTTCATGGCGACTACCAACAGAAGAACTTGCTTAATTGAAAATAATAATAAATAATTTGTTAACTGAAAAAAGAAAAAATCAAAATTGGACGAACAGATCTTAAAGGAACGTAGTGGGTGAGGTGGGCGCTTCAGCCTTAAAATTTAAGTTACTTACCAATGATTGAACTAGATAATTGCGTTGGTGTCGCAAGTTACAAATTGTGTTGAATATTGAAACACAGCCCTCTTCAGCAACTTGATCCAGCAAAGAGTCTAACGCCACCAGTGTTCCAGTTCGTCCGACACCAGCACTACAATGCACTAAAACCGCACCTCCTTCCGCAGATCTGACTTCATTGAATCTTTTAATGAATCGCACAATGCCAATTGGGTGCTCGGGAGCAAGGAAATCTTTCCAGAGTAAGTAGTGGTACTGCTTTATCTCCCTTTCTTCGATAAATGAGCTTCCACCATCAGCAGTTTTGCTAACTTTGAGATTTCTCACCAAATAATCTAAATAAAAAATAAAACATGTTCCCCCAAATTCTATTGTAGCTGTATCAAAATGAAATCAAAACTTTCATTACCTGAAAATGATTTTTCCGCTGAGTGAAAGACTTTCAAATCTCCGTATACACTAGTTCCCTCAGACGGCCAATATTTTGCGCATTTGGTTTTGTTGTACTCCTCCGTATTGGTGAGCATTAAGACTAGATTTACACGTTGCTCCCAGATCATTCTCCACCAGTCGTTCACAGTAGATTCCATGGGACCTTGAGCGCATATATAACTCTTTGCCCCTTTGTACCCTTCCACAAAATTAGCATTGATGTAGTCAGACGTCGACACATTGTCAATTTGAGTCAATCGAACTCGCGTTTCATCATACGCTTTTATGTCTGGATAGCGGTTTTTGCCAATATTTTCACGCTTCTCAGACTCAGTACAATGGCGATCCCAAAACTGTTCCGGTAAACCCTAGAATATTGGGTATTTCAGTATTGTTCTAATTGGAAAACTCAAATTGAATTAATTTTTTAACTAATTCTACAAGTACTATTTACCTCAAACTCAGACTTGAACCCAGCGTCAAAATTTTTGTGTTTCTCCAAGTACACACTGACTAATTGATCAACCGGAATAGGAGGAACGTCGACAATATCATGGTTGGGTAAATCCTTTTTACTTTGGAATCGTCCACAACATAGTACAATTGAGCTTGAGATATCGTAGTCAGGGTCCTGTGGATATTTTCGCTTCACTCGCATTACACATATAACAGAAAATAGGACGAGTACAACGGACACAATCACACTGGCAAACACGACGTATATAATGCCATTAGATGTTCGGTTGTCTGCGACTTCCGCTCCAAGCATGGGCTTCAATGGAGCAAAGTATCTACTGTGTGATCTCAATAATTGATCCGATTCCGAAACAACTAAAATGAAGCGAATTAGAACATAAACTTGAGACACCTTCAAAGCTGGTTAGTAAAATCTTACCAACTGCTTCAAGATAGGCCGTGTAAGTGCTTTGGAGATCCAATGGACCGTCATGAACGAGTGCTATTTTTGCAGGTGCTGGTTTATCTGATCGAGCTTGTCGTTTATGATGATTTTTGAGTTTATGAAATGAGTTTTTGTGCGGCGCAGGACGAAAATACCCATCAGATCCACTAAAATTGGGATTAGACTTATTAAAGGCCCAACATGTACGACATAGACTTGGCTCGTCTGTTTCGGTAGGTTGGTTGTCTCCAATCATAATGCTTCTTTTCCTCTCGCTAAAAAAGAAATATAAATTGTTGTCATCATGTAACCTTGTAATTCGAATGATCATGTCAAGGCCGCTAGCTTCAGTACTGCTGTCAGTACGCTAACCTTGCAAAATCCAGCATCTCCGCTATGTATGCTCCACCAACTGAATTATTGTGAACTTGTTTGTAAGACATGAGGACCAATTGATCAGGAGACTCCAAATTTTCCAAAGACTCCAACTTTTCAAGTCGAACAACGATAACCCGTAAACAGCAAATAGTCCCATTTCGTTGAGAAATGTACGGCATATTCATCATGAAGAAAAACATTTGGTTTCTGTCTTGGACAATTTTCCAGGTTGCTTTGCTCAGCTCATCTTTATTCGGTATGCTACGCGGGATCGAACAACTGCCCTCAGCGATTGCACCACATCTTCTTGAGCGAGTCTTGCCACAAACGCTTCAATGCAATTAGATTTACTATTAGCTATTTGATCTCTTATGATTGACACAATAAACATTAATGAGCACGTACCTGATTGATATATCAGTGTTAGGTGAGTGTCCAAAGAATTCCACTTCAGTGGACTGAACAGTCCGACTAAATGGCCCGGTGTCTTCAAATAATAGGTGTCCATTTTCCCCAGGATACTTGGATCGACCAGTCAGAGTTACCATGTACTCTATGATGTGCCCTTGCGGCTTCTTTGGGATGTGCCAAGTAACGCGAACGACAGAATTGTGGGTTCTTTGGTTTACATCGCAATGGACAATGAGATTTTCCGGAGCACTAGATATCCCATCCATCGTCGTGCCGTTTACTGCATTTCCGGGTCGTCCACAAGCCCTTGTAAAATTCGAGCATGCTTGCACCTGAAGGAGTAGAATAATTTAGGCAATTGTGCAAATCTTCTGTTCTTCTGAAACAACGACGACTCACACGAAATATATAATTTGTTCCAGGGCTAAGTTTTTCCACAAGATGTGGGCTCTCGTCTGCATAGTTGAAGATAGTTGTACCATCATCAGTGTCAACCGTGACGTTGTAAAAGTGAAAAAACTCTTTCTCGCCTTGGGAAATATCCCAGCCTAACGTGATGGTGTCGGATGTATAGCCCTTGACAAAGACCACAGGCACAAAACTCGGATCTATAAATTTAGAAAATATAATTGAGTGGATGTATGGTATGTTCAACCTTATAAATTAATGTACTAGCACGTAGTACGAGCATTCCATCGTCAAGTGAGCCATGCTAAATATTAAATTTCGCACCATCGTCTAGCGTTTTAGTTGCCACATCCGAAAAAGAAGTTCCATTTCCATAAGCATTTGAAACAACCAAAGAGAATTTGTCATAAGTCGTGTTGGGGCTCAAATTTGCCAGTACGAAAGAATTCTGTAGTGGGTTAATGATAGTCGTCCATGGTCCACCCAGCTCACTGTAATACTGTGTTTAAAATCAATCAATAGGTTTAACGTAAGATAACGTGAGATGTAAGGTAAGGTTAATGAACGGCTTACAACTAGTTTCATTTCAGTAATTGGAGAGTTCTTATAGTCAATGGTCCAGTTAAAAAAAATTTCGGATGTACTGACAGCTTTGATTGAAGTCCAAGAATACGACTGGTGCACCTGAAAAATAACATACATTTAAATCTTACCCTATCCTAAAATATATTTACAAGGGCATTGGTGTTAATTAAAAATAAGGGATTTACCAACAACTTTTATGTTTAGTTCCAATTTTTGAGTTCCAGCATTACATGAATATGTG
This sequence comes from Orthonychiurus folsomi, assembly GCA_036851895.1. NCBI lineage: Eukaryota > Metazoa > Arthropoda > Collembola > Poduromorpha > Onychiuridae > Orthonychiurus > Orthonychiurus folsomi. The sequence continues at coordinate 1,126 of JAAXYW010001679.1, read as the reverse complement.
CCGTTATGGCGCGCGTTCAAGCTTTTAAGTGTTAGAACAGAACTCCGATTAATTGTTGAATTCAAACGTTCAACAAAGACGGTATTGAGATCGCTGGAATTCAAAATTCGTTTAGAGTCTGGGCCCGTCCAATATATATTATCATTGTTGGGATATCCTGTTGTGCTGCAGGTAAGTTCCACAAATGATCCTTCTTCTTTCGTTATAGAAGTTGGGCTACTAATGGTCAAGGCTGAGGGAACTACAAAATAAAATAAGCAACATTTAAACGTCTTGATATTGAAAAATAAAAAAAATACACGAGATGCAAATATGTTTACCGAAGTAGTCAAGTCTAAACTCAGCATGAATGGTTGGTGAGTCAGAAATATTAGCATTACAAGTGTAGTTCCCAATGTCAGTTACTGACAATTTCGGGAATGAAAGCTGGTTGCTTCCCCTGACATCAATCCTGGTCGAATTTATCCCGTCATCATTTAGTCTTGACCACCATACTTTTACAGCCTGATCAGTTCCTTCAGTGATGCACGTTAACCGAAGTGATTTCCCAACTTCTTTGGTGCCGTTCAATACAATTTTTAGGGAAGGAATATTCGAGTCGGCTGATATTTTTTCTACTATTGCACAGCAAACAATAAAAACAATCGAGAATAATTGACTTCGAAAACAAAGATTCGTCATATTTTCATCCTTTGTTGATGCTGGCAAAATAATCAAGTGCAGGAGAGTGAAAGAAAGTGGAACTGTCAAGCACTGTTACAAGTTTTATTGTTTTCAATATTATTAAACTTGTCCTTCCAGTATTTTTGAAAATTCACTTCTGCTTGTTAAATAGCTCTTTACTACACTGAGCCCGAGCCTATCTTATTAAATACAACTTGAATTGAATTCTCCATATCACCGGAAACTGCTCTCACCCACTTTTATTAACTTTGCTAAATTTAATTAAAGTTACACAGCCCTCCCTGATGAAAATCCGACATCGAGTCATGGAATTCCCCATGTTAACTTTAAATTACACCTGTCGGAGCACGACTAATAATAAACAATGAATTAACATTAGGACTCAATGTATTTACTTCACGAGTAGAAGATACAAGTTAGCCTTCCACCCAAACCGACACAC
>JAAXYW010001678.1:0-19754 GCA_036851895.1 Orthonychiurus folsomi | reverse complement strand
TCCCCAGCACCGGCGACTTCCAACTACTCATTCAACCCAAACAATAATTAAAATATAATATAACAGTCCACCTTTTACACTTTTAACCCACAATAAAATAATCCCACCACCCCAACTCCAAACTACTCCTTTAACCCACAAAATTAATTAATTATAAAACCCCACACATCACTCACAAAACTACACCTTTGAACCCACAAAATAAACTCGAAGTAAAAGCACACCCAACCTAGATTTTATAAACTAAATTTAATTGTTTTTGCAATTTGTTTACGCTTGCGACGTGTCATAGCACCGCACCGCGCCGTAAAAGCAATTAAAAAGTGAAAATGTAAAAATAACACCATGGATACCAAATGTAACAAACTTCGGGCGGACGGAAGGAGGAAAGGAAGGAAGGACGGATCCCACTTTAATATAGTGTTAGATGTGCAGTCTATTTAATAGTTAGCAACTGGGATCCCGAGTGGTCTGTATTTATTGCCCACAGTGTTATTTTTTTCGAATGGTGTAAGCATTCGTTTCTAACATAGTTAAAACCATTCAATTTGTCAAGATTTACATTAGTAGTAGCTATTTATGCGTTCAAATGGATAACTGAAGTTAATTCTCCAACCGAGACAACACAATGAGATCTGAATCTCGAGTCATGCGGATTTCTTGTTCAACTGAATTCCAGCATAAACTCCAATTTTTTCTGCAGTCTTGGCAAAATTTTGAGGTCTTATTTCTCCTGTGCGTGGTGAATGATGCTGGATATGTGACGGAGAGTTTTTCACATTCAACGTTGGAGACGGAGAACTTCTAAAATCTGCCACATCATTGTTCTTGTGTATCCGCTTAGTACCCGCTGTTAAAGACACTACAAGTCAGAAGTTCATTAATTAAAATTGTAAGATTTATTAGTAGATTTCAATTAAATTTACCGTAAGGTTTTGCCTTGTGTTGCGTGGAAGTGGTTTTTCCATCAGGGGTTGGAGCATCTGGAGAAGATTTCAGTGGTAATTTAGAGACTTTTACAGTTGGATGTCGATGAATTGGAGTGTTTGACCGTGATGACCCTGGTGATTCCTCAGAATTACTATGAGAGTGTGTAATGACTTTGCTTCGCGGATGCTTTCTTTCCATTGATGCGCTGAATCCAGTAGTTTGGGTTTTAACAAGGGAACTTGACCTTTGGGGAGGTTTTGGTGGTTTTGGAGGAGCCTTTGATTTTGGGCCTGTTGCACTTGCCGCACTTTTATTGGCAATTGCAGAGGAATGCAGAGGTTTCCTATTTGAAGTCCCTTCCTGGGAATTCTCTGAGGTTGCTAAACTCTTTGAGCCATTTATGATGTGATTAGTGGAATTATGCACAATACTGTCGTGACTCAGAGAAATAGTCTTAGACTTATGCGTTGAACGCGCAGGAAATCCTTCCGCACATAATTGCTTGCTTTTCACAATTCTTTGATGAGATTCATCCGTTTCAGTTGGCTTCATTTTGATTTGAGGGGTATTGATCAATATGCTATCTGAGTCACGGTTGAGGTCTACAATGCTCTTATTTCCGGTTGAAGATGTCGATACTTTGGATGGTCGAGGTTTCCAAGATGGTGACTTCTCGTTTTGTAAGGCAATATCATTGTTCGCGTTGACCTTGCTGAAAGATACCGAAATGAGTGATTTCGCTACTGTTCCATCCTCCTCCTCTCCAGCAATTGCGGGCATTCGCTTTCTGCCATTCATGTTTGATTCACGCTGCCAAGGGTAAATCATGGATATTTTTGGCAAAGATTTTATCTGTTCGGCTGAGCTCGTTTTGTTTTTAAAACGAATTTCGGAAATCCATGGTGGCTCTGATTTTCTTGCTGAAGAGTATGGCTTTCCGACTAGATTCCAGTCTGTTATACGAGCTTCTCGGCTCTTTGCTTTCAATACCCATTCCGGTTCCGGTCTTGTTGACTTTGGAAATGTCATTGATCTGGTCAAGGATGTTCCCTTCGCGCTTTGACTTTCAAAGTGCGCCGGGCCTTTCCAAGTGTGATCCTTTCCGAGATTTGGTTCGGGGGTTGACGCCCCGCTTTTTCTTTCGTCATCCTGATGCAATTCCGGCATCCGATTTGAGGTTACAAACTTGCGAGCATCTCCAGGGTTTGTGTCGCCAAATTCGTGAGCTTTTCCTGGATTGTCAATATGACTAAAGTTAAATTTGTCACGATCTCCAATTGTTACAATGGATTTGGCTGGAATGCTTGAGCTGACAGCATTAAAATTAGTATATCGTGTGCTGGTTAACCCACCATGGTTACCCAGTAGACTTTGTGATGGGATTCCACTGTCGGATTCCGTTCCACCTGCGTGACATCCACATGATGGGTTCTTGGAGTAAAACCTTTCCCGCATAGCTGCCCCAGTTTTCTCAAAAGTAGAGAATTGAATTGGAAGGATTGGCGTGGGAGGCTTAGGATGTCTGAATGCTGGCAACTCTCTTGTCGGACTCCTTGACGGAGAACTGGAAGGACTCAGTGAATATGATCCATTCCTGTAGGGCGGATGAGAGATTTCTGGCGGCATTACTGCAAACGGGACTTGACGAGGAAAATCTATGTTACCTCTTTCCTCTCGACTATTTTGTCGAGATAATTGAGGAACTATCATTGGTTCGGATGAGTTGTATTGCTTAGAATAGTAGTTGTCACTTTCTTCATTTGTATCTTTATCTTCAACAGAGTATCGCAATTCTACGGATGTGATCTGTGGTTTTGCTCCCGCAGTTCTTACGGTGGCCTCCATCGCAGTCAACTTGAGAGGTTTCTGTCCGCTCTTAGAATTAGTTTCTGAATTTGGAAGGGAATAACTGCTGCCTGTGCTGCTATTTTCGGATGTATGAGATTCTGTTGCATGACTACTTCGTTTTCGGTTCCGGTTATTCATTTCGATCAAACTCTTCCGTGTAGCCATCGGCACAAATGAGCCATGCTCATACAGAATGGTGTTATCAAATCGGAACTGAGAGTCTTCATCTGGCAAATTATCATGAAGTTGCGTAAGTTCAGGATCCAAAGATGTCTCAGATGTCTCTGATAAACTGATGGAAGACGGTGAAGTCAACTGCTTCAAATACCGCTGGATTTTGAGTTCACCGTATTTTGATAGAATAGTATGATTTGGTGAGTGATTTTGATCATCACTCCGTTCAATGTCTCCGACGCCTAGATCCACATTCAAATTAAGATTCATCATTAACCGGTTGTTTTCATGCAACTGTTTTGAGAGCTCATCATTTCCAATGGCTTGACTTCTTCTCAGAGAAGTGAGAATTTCATTTACACTAGAATGTCTCTCTCCATGGGATATGCGGTTAGATGTGATATCATCGGATATTTTTTTTTTGACTTCATCCCCCCAATCATCACTAACTCCAACCTCGAAAGTTTCTTCTGGTTCTTCCTTTGTTCCTTTTCCGGAATTGTCCAAGTTAGTACTAGCCGGTGACTGTGTTTCAGTAGATGCCATGACTATTCCTAAACTCTCAGAATCCGAACCCTTCAAATTATCAAGAGTTCTATTTCGTTTTTTTCGACGAAACAAGTGGACCGTGGAGGGCTTATTTTCATCCGTTTCTACAATATTAAACTTTCCTGAGTCGGGTGTAAAATGAACTTCAGTTTTGCAAAATTCTACCCTTTTAAAAGGTTTTCTGATGGAATCATATGTAGCGGAAATTGTTGTTGTTACATCTTGATCTCGAACTTGTTGGATGGGTTTCCCGGAATCTCCTGACGAAATCCATGTATGCGAGACTTGTGTTGGGCGTTTAATATTTGAATTGTAGTCCACATCCATATCAATGCTTGTTTCAACCCTTCCCTCTTGAGTGGGCGTTTTCCTGTTTTCAACCTCAAATTCATCAGTCCTTCTTGTTTTGAGCCGGTGCAGTTCTTGGAAATGTTGATGGCTACTTTCAGATGAAACGGAAGAGGAATCAAGTATTCTATTGAGGGAATCACTTAAAAAATTGAGTTGTCGCTTTTGTCTTTCCCAATCTGCAGTTTCTTGTTCTCCTGTGCTCGCATTGCTATAAGCGTCAACTATATTCCAATTATCCGAACGCATTGGAACATGGGATTCTTCTGGCCTAGGGTCCTCCTGTGCGGATGGGGACGATGAGATATAATTTTTAAAAGATATTTTATTTAACAAATCAGGTGTTTCATTAAGCATCTCCATAAGTTTCCTGGACCTTTCCGAGGTTGGTGAAGACGGAGAATAAGAACTGTCATTGTGAATGTTGGGTATAGAAGAGTGGATTTCAGTCACACTTGTTGAGAATTTTCCTTCCGACTTTGATTTAGCCGAAGAATCCTCAAGTGAATCAAATGTAAAATCCTGTTGCATTTCTTCATCAGAGTCAACCTTTTGATCCCAATTGAATTCCTGGTTTCCAATTTCCGAATCTGGTGTAATTCTTCGCGTGCTGGACTCGTGTGCTAAAAATTCAAGTCCATTTTCAGTTGTTCGCCTTGTGTGGAAATTAGATTTGGCATTAGCCGCATTTTGAACCAGATCCCACGATCGAGGTAGGTCAGCCAAGGTTGGAGGCTTTCTGGGGGCTAGAAATGAGCCAGAACTCAACATTGATGAAAATCCATTGGCTCTGGTTTGGAAACCATTTATAGGGTCTGGATTTGAATTGGGTGCTGGTGGTTGAATGGATTTCATTTGCGTTTGTTTTACATGAGAATCAAAGGACTCAAAACCATATGATTTCCTACGTTGACTGAAATCGAAGGTTGACTGACCATTGTTGGAACTTCTGTTGTTGGGATATAATGGAAGTGCCGAGTCACTGCTCTCCCTAGTACTGTCAGCTTGGTTTTGTTCTAGATTAGGCTCAGAGTCCCCAAGCAAATCGGCATTCCCAGAAGTATTGGCTGGCAGCCCATTGTCCAAAGATGATGGCAACCTTGTGTTTGATCTGTTCCGTAAATTCTCTTCCTCCGACATCCTAGTCCCATTTGTCGTACCACCAACTCCTAACTTTGTTTGTAATTCAAGTTGGATTTCAACCGGGAAACCGACACGGATTTTTGGGGATAAATTCTTGTAGCCAAGAATCGAAATGCCGCCGACTGGACTGTGATCTATTGTTGTATCCGATATTTCAGTAATGTCGATTACTTCGCTCACAGGTTCCGTTGTGGCGGGTCTTCTCACCAGTTTGGTTGGCGGCCGTCGACTACAGAATTAGTAAAAAGAACCACCACATTCAATTCCATGCAAAAATTTTAAAATTATCTTCGTTATTGGTCACAATTCGGGGTTTATTTATTCTTAGAATTGCTTAGCTCCGTGTAAAAAAATTAATGCAAATGTACACGTACCTGCCCATTGTTCCGCTTCGACTCATGTTGATTCTCTCCCGTTGTGTTGTGCTATCCAGGGGTTGAAATGACATCTGTAAACGCGAAATGGAGGAAATAAATAGAATCAGTTTAAAGAGAACAAAAAAAAGGCAAGTCATTGCATTGTTCATATAAATTCTCTCTAATTCCCGCTGTGCCCCTCTCTGTGACCACATATATTATCTAACGGGCTGAAAAGGACTTTGAACATTTGAGTTCCTTTGTTATTGCATAAGATTCGAGGATCCTATTCGTTTTATATCAGCTGGGCTACACGCAAATATTAAAAGAAAAATCTATTTAGTCAATTTTTGACGAGAACTGAACATGACGATGTGATAAATATGTAAATGACAATTCAATGTAACAAAGCCCTGCGGAAGACATCCGCCTACTCACTTTAGACTGAGTTTTAAACAAAGAGTCGAGGATGAAGAATAGCAATTAGCGAAGCAGGAAAGAAGAGAGATTGTTTGCTAAGAAATGGATTCAAGAAATGTCCTTCCAATAATTGTGCATCTGTATGCACCGCAGTGTGTTTGAAGATACGTGGACTTTGATTTCCTCCTTATTACATGTCATAGTTCCATATATGGTCATTGATAGTCGTCCTGTAATAATTAGCGTTTTACGATGCAGGAGGACTCCACAACCAATCTCCATACTTGTTTTACAATTAAAAAGTCCAAATGTAATCGATGAATGACAAATTAATTGTAATCGATTTAATTGCGTGTTTCATTGCTTACTTTAAGATTTTCAAAGTCATCAGTTCGGCTTCCGCTGACAGTGACAGTCTTTGAAGTCGTCTTATTGCTCGATGTCTGTAAAACAAAAAAGAAATACGCCTAAGATTTTTGCAGAATTGAGCATATGATACTTAAAGCTGGCAGGAATGTGTACGTAATGTGATGCACATGTATGTTCCCTTAAAAATTACGCTTGAATCATTTGCTACAATCCTTTCCTTCACACTTATTTACGGCACTCCGCTACGTAACAAACGAAAGACTTAAAAGCTAGTCCATTAAAGTGGCAAAAGACACTTAGCACTTGCATTCATTCCCTTCATCGCCCTGACCTTGGTCACCAAGAGCCAAGTGAAAATTTAATTGTTTTGTGCTTGGAGGGCCCGTGCTGTTGTGAGCAAAAGGATTGGATTGGAATGGAATTGCACGCGCCTCCATGCATGCCAATGCTGAAATTTACTCATTGCGACCAGAATGAAGGCGCCGTAAATAACGAGGAGAAAAATAGTCTTCAAAAGAGAAACAACAAATGCATTTCGTTCTGCTTTTCTACTCGTAAATTAAAACTCGAGTCTTTTGTGTCCATTATCTAATGGGAGGCGAGGAAGATTGAAAAGATGTGGGAAGTGAACACCTGGATTTCATTCCCCCCGTGCTCCCTCGCTTCCTCTCGTAGAAACCACTGAAGTTTTAAACTTGAGTGAAATTGGTGGTGTTGGAAAGTTCCTCTTTTATTACAATTCACTAGCCGTATGATTAGTATGGAAGGGAAATAATGGTATTTAAATCTACAGGACTCAATTTGTCAGCATCAGCTTCCATTCAGGAATTGTCATGTGTTGTTAGCTTTCCAACGAGACGGAAAATGAGCTGGGCTTTGGACTCAATAGGTGGAAATCTATTCCCTCTTAGTCAAATTAAAACTTATTTGCGTCATGATATTAGTTTGCCTATGAATAAGGGATTTACTTTTAATTCTGCCATCCACACAAAACATTACCTTAATTAATACTATCGCTTACTGATATATAAAATGTTACCAGGATATGGTTTACCGCTAAAATTATTTGTAGCTTTGGATCTTCAAAAACATCAAATTCAGCCTTAAAACCTAGTGAGCGATTTTAATGAGGAACACAAGTTTAATGAGAGAAATCTTAGAAAACACAACAATAAAAAACATAAGGAAGCAATGAAACGACAACGAAAAGAAGACGCGAGTTCCCATTTTTCTTATTGTTAGTATCGTGAGACGGTTTGGCATTTGCAGGAATGGAATTACTGTAAGTAATAGCATTTAAACCTCGGCTACTGGTTTTTGTTGCCTACAAGAAATCTATTTTTATTATTACTTACACTATTGCAAGCGAAAACGTGGACGAAGGAATACAACATCACGACGTATTAATATAACAATGCAATTGACCAACATAATTTGATGACCCAGTTGGAAGAGGGAGTGGAATAAAAACAAGTTCATTGAATATGCAACTAGTTTCCCTTATCTCCCTCCGCTTTAGTTTTAAGCCCTTTTATTGAGAAGAGGTTAAGGGCTAAGGATGGTCGATCTTAACATGGACAAGGCGTTGTTAAATCCGTCTGTCATGTGAATTGGAGTATATTCCGCTGCTAAACACAAAGAAATCATTCCTTCCATTTTTTGGCAAGAAATCCTAGTATTCAATCAAAATCCCGAATCTCTCCTCTCATCATGCATTCCACAGCCTCCTCGCACCCACTAACTCAAATCTCACCCCAAACGAAGGGGATAATTTGTTTTTCTCACAATCTGCTCCCACTCATTCCACTCCTCTCAAGGAAAATAAATACATGTAATACTTGTACGTGCATACATATCGATCTCCAATCCAACTTGTAAAAACACACCCCCCGTACGTATAATTATTGTTTTCTAATCCAATTTTTCATTCTACTTGAGTCGATCCTATTATTCCGCTGTGATGCATACACGCATCCATCCTTTTGCATCCAGTTATTATTCGCTTCAGTTATTTTTTCCCATTGCATTTTCGTAAGAGACAGACCCATGCATGCCTGCCTATACCTACCTGCACTAATGTCCACTCAACCGATATGCTGTCAAGAAACAGACGCGGAGCACAAAGCCCAGGGATATGCAAGTGGAGACTATTAATTTATGGGGAAAAGGACTTGTGCAATCCATCAAAGTGAACTTGAAGCATGGGATCGTGAGATGAAACAGAGGATTATTTGTCGATGTTTTAATTTCATCCATAAATTGAGGACTGCACGACACACGGTACACATAGTAATGAATTTGAAGAGATGAAGCTCTCCACACTCCCGCATAGTCCCTCCGTCCCACTGTTTGATTAGAGCAAACAACAGTTGGATGATTTGACTAATTGACAACTTGAATGCGTTGTGAATTGTAAATGGACTTACGTCAACAATTTATTATGTTGCACAAAGAGCGCGTGTGCTAGTCAAACGGAAGAAATTCATAGTCAGACTAATGCAAACATGCATCTTTGCCAAATTATTTAAATCCTAACAGTAATTATACACATTATTAAATTTACTCCTGTCAGCCAAGTCGCAAATTTGATGTCATTTCTTGGAATTTATGCAAGCAAGGGTTCTGCAATTCAAAAAAGCTTTGAATGTGTTAATAATACATACAACCTTCAGACAGTATCTCACAGATTGCCCACCTGTGCTGTTGTGCCACGAAATGGAACCTTTGTCTTAAATGTGAACATTCATATTTTGAGAGGACTGTGTCTTCTAAGTAATTTCTGAGCGGATACGCTTTAATTCTCCACGCGTCTTTGTGTACACATTCCACCACTAAAAATCATCTTTACGATCCCGAATTTTAGTAGACCGTATAGTGGTGGAAGACGGCGCCGAAGGCCTGGAACGCCCATGTAATAAAAAGTTAAGGGACCCGTGACACTCTTGTGCTGAGCTACACCAACCACACCATTGGACTCCACGGAATAGAAACAAAGGGAAGTGAGATTTCAGATTGCTGGGCACACTTGAGTAGATGCAAGCTATTAACATCACACTTGCCTTTTCCATCATAGCATTCAAATGTTAATCAAACGACTAAGATGATTTACGGCCATGTAAGGTGACAGGGAAGCCAAATCAAGGGGTGGAATCGAAAACAAAAACAATTGTCAGTTGGTCTATTACCTAACTAAAACGTAGACAGCACAATTAGTATTTTACTATTGTTATAATCATAATGATAGTTGGATTTAGAATGGGGTATTCGCACGTCATTTATTCTGGTACACAACTCACAGCCGACGTACGGAATCATTTATGAGGAGCTCATGCTCAACAATGAATTTTTAATTTAAAAAAAATTACCTTGATTGTAGACCGCGAGCTCCGCGAAGTGCTCATTTGGTATGATGTTGAGGACGAGCTCATATGTGATCCGTCTTCCTCGGTTCCTTTATCCTGGAATTGACGATGGGTTCGTATGATTTGAAATGTGGAGTCAGGGGATTTCCCTTCAATCACTTCAGTTTTTTCCTTTTCTTCACCCCCAACAAATTTCTTGCTGTCTTCTCTCTAAATTAATTAAATTAACAAATAAACACGATATAAAATAAACTGTTCACTTGTACAACAAAAAATTATTTTTCTGAACCCTCCACACTGTCACTGTCAACATACAAACACTACACCCGGCAAGTCCCATTTGATATAATTATGTAGTCAGCCCTTAGCCACTCCTAGCTGCAAGGTGACTGGCGTCATGTCAAAACAAAAGTACAATGAAATTGTTGAGCCAGAACAAAACGAAGGGAGGTGTCCATGTATCAATTATATTTTATCATTTATTTTGCCCTGCCTCGATCCTTGCCTACTGCCTGCCTGTAATTACAGAGTAATACACCCTGCATATGCAGACGTTGCTAGCAGACGAGATCTTGGTGCGTGTCGCAAAGTTAATTCCCTTCCCTCACCCAAAGAACTAATGAAGAAGTTGAGGGGATAAAGGCAACCTTTCACATGTCATTACATCCGAAGTGATAAAGATGGAAGGGTGGAGGCCATAGGTGTGACCAGGTTGTGAATAATTAGGAAATATTATGAATACTTACGCCGGAGTTTCTTTCATTTAGTTAAATTGCACACCTCAACCCAACTTCCCTCACCAAAACTTGTCTGATCCCCACCACCAACCTGATCTGACACTTCATTTTTATTTATCAGCAAATTATTATAATTCCCAAATCTCCCTCCTCCTTACCTTCTGGTATTGAATGTCAGCATTGCGCTCAGGATTAATCCACGTGCCTTTTTCCTGGCGAGCTCGATGCTGTAACCCATCCGACCACTCTTCAACATTGTGGTCATCCAAGTGAAAGCCAAGGATTTCCGGAATCCTTCCACCCCGAAGTGCCACTAAACTCCGGTTGTCAGTCTCAATTTCCATTACACAATCCTTGGTACACAGCAGCACATTGGAAATTGTGAAGCAATTCCCTGTTTGCCTTCCGGTGTGCAAAATTCCTGTCCTGTCACGTCACAAGTAGCACACGGGTTTACAACCCACAAATCAGCACGTACGTACAAAAAAATCCCGGGATCGTAAATATCCGGAAATGAGACGAGCAAATCTTGGCGACAGCCGCGAGGGCAACGGACTTCCTTCCTTCAGTTGTTGCTTTTGACAATTGGGGGAAGGTGAAATCCTGAGAATTGCTCAACTCCACACTTTAATGGGCGGGAAAGGGAATTCCTTTATTTTTGGAAAGTGTTGTCCTCACAGTCATCAAAATATTTAAGGGGAAGAAACAATATTGTTTGGATCATGTCAAGTCTAAATCTCAACTCGTACTCAGGCCATGGCAATGGATGTAAGATAATAATAAATGATAGTCGAGTATGCCGTTCCGCGTGTTGACTTTTGGGGTTCGCTGCTGACTGCAGAGACTTGCATTTGGTTAAACTCGAGTTCCGACCATCCAGGGAGCTTTTAGTGCAGGCGAAGGATATTGCAGTATATGTATTGTACCGTTCCTTTTTCCTTGTCTATTTCAGCCACAAACATCCACCACTACTACTGGCACAAACTTTAAATCCCCTCCCTCTTACTACATACACCACTCGCGGATTATGTGAAATGTGAACAGATCTCCCCAAACAAAAAAAAAGTCTGAAGGGTTTTTTAAAAACTCATCCCATGGAGTCTTTGGCCCGTGACAATGTACGGCGGCGGCGGCGGCGGCGGTGGCTGCAATCCTTTACCCAAAGGTTCGTGGTTCACCTGACCCATCATCATCAACCCCAGTCTGTCAGTAGGTGTCCAAATTTTGCACAGTTAGTTCCAACAATGAAAGCAAATGGATGGATGAAGGAATTCACACACCCTTTGGTGTATTTGGATTCCTAATTTGACTCAATTTCCATTCATAACGGGTTAGACCCAGGTGGCAAATGTGGTTTATTTGGCTTCCGTTTGACGCGGCTTAAATTGTTTTCCTTTGTTCATTCATCCGCAGACTGACAGGTTGGGATTGGATGATCCTCCTCCCTGGGTTGAAACAAATTATGGAATAAATCACTTCACTATTAAGGGGGGAAGGAAACAATTTGGTGAATTCAAATTACATAACTTTGTATATTGGGAGTGAGGGATTAGTAAAAGATTTAGAATGCATGAACTGAGTCAAACTAGCGGGCTACGGTCATTACCATTCATTTGGAATGGGAATACAAATTTAATGGATCAAATCTAATTAACTTTTTTGCACAGTGCACTGCTGAGAGGAGTTATGGGCCCTGACTGACTACTGTATTGGGTGAAAATGTGTAAAGTCTGATTTACGTTGTGGTGTATTTGGATTTGAAGGCATAAATCAATTGTAGAGTTTACCACGCAAATATTCTGGCCTGGCTTAAAGCAGAGAGTGCGTGCGGAGCTCATTTACAGTGCTGAAAAGTCATTAATTTTGTCAGAGAAAATTAGTCCAACAATTTTCTGATGAATGCAATAAGGAAAGTTTGGACGATTGCCTAATTAATGTTTTCGTTCTAGAAATGCATGAAGTTGCGTTGCGGCAGTGGTAGTAGCTGGTGGGTGTTCAATTTTTACAAAGGATGATATTTTTGATTTTTAGAAGCTCACCGCTTCCATTTATATATCTCGCGAAATCTCCATCGTTAAAACCACGAATGCATGGTAAGTTCACAAGTTAGAAATTCCACATATACAAGGGGTTTTTGTTAGTGAAGTATTTTTATGCATTCACTGGCTAAAATCGAAGGCAAATAAAATATGGCGAAATGTATTAGATTTAATGGGTGGCTTACCCATTAAAATAACCTTATTTACATGGCAAATCAGATTTGGCTAATGGCTTTAACTACATTGAGCAATTCGACATTTACAGCCAACAGTAAATTACGCACTAAATATTGTTAAATCTCTTTTGGCAAATAAAAGTGATTTTAATCACATGAATTGCAAATATGGGTTAACCGCAAATTATGCACCAGTATTTTATGCCCAATGCAAGGACGTATTTGGAGACTTTGAGTCATAAACGTCGAAGACGGACAAATGCACTGGCATTTAAAAACTGATTTCCCATTAAAACTATTACAAAGCAATCATGAATTGAAATCCTTAGCTTAGCTTACATAAGTTAAGAAGCTTCTGCCTTGCATCAATTTTTGGACCAGATAAGATTCCTGCCCATGGAATTTAATTAGTATGACCAAAAGTGGGCAAGTTAATTATATTTAGTGGAGTATCGCTCTGCATTTTAATGATGTGAAAGACCTGATTTCCAAATACTACCACTACGCCATGTGGAACACACATTAAAAAAAACTTAAGGACTTACCTGAAGGTGTAGTAGTACTCCGTAATTTCACCCAGTGCCTCGAATCCGTCTTGTCCACATCCGCACCAAATAGTAAATAAGAATGATTTACGTAGATTCACACGCGAAAGGATTTTCTAAAGGGCCGAAACGTGTGTCAAACGCTGTAAGACCGTGGCCAGGATATTTGTGACTGTGGATGAGGATGTGACGAGTTGGGTCACCAAAGAAAATGGCCTGAGGAAGAGTTCGTCGTCGGATTTTTGTTGTAGGTGGGAAAAAGGAGGTTTGGTTTTGACTGGATGAAAAGGTTTTGTTGGGAATCCACTGACGACGACTTGGCCGTAGGAGTTGTTGAATGTATTTGAGTCGTGAAGTGTTACGTACGTGGAGCTGAGTCGCCTTGTACGGCAAATCGTAGATCCGCGCTCTCCAAGAAGGCTTTCTCCTTGTCATTTTCAACAGTGTGGGCGGATTTGCCAGTTTCCTTACTCCCACTCGCATCACTCTCAGCCACTTATTTCAGTTTTTTTTGGTTCACCTTGACCCTCGTCATTTCAGTACCTAACACTTTGGGGATACCTCAAGACCTTTCGTACATTGTGAAAATCTTCAATGTTTTTTGATCGGCCACCTGGGCTTCTGAGGAATTTTGCTCATCTTTCACTCGCCCTCCCGCCCTCCTTCGGTTGGACTTCCATAAACATCAATGTTTCAGATTGCATCTTGATCATCATCATGTATCCTTGGATTTATTTTGAAGGAAATGCAGGTCAGGGAAACAATGACTTGCGTCGGTGCGGTGGCGATCCCGGAGCTGCTGGCTGCTAGAAATCAAAGTGGATGATTCAGATTCGCATAAATAAACCCGTTCAAACCGAAGTTATTTGTATTGGGTGACAACCTCGACTACATCTGGAGAAGGACCGAATTTGATGCAAAGGTGGGGGATGTTTAAATTAAAATGTTTGCGTTTCGGTATTTAGGTTGCACGATGCAAATCATAAACGCATGCCTAATGAAGGAAGTTGGGATGTGTTTTCGTGGGATTATTGTGGTGAAGCTGATTTTATTCGTTCTTCATCATTGGACCCCGTGGTTTGTTCCTGACTTTGGTTTCATCCGTGTCTTACTCCACTTGGTCCACGCAGATTTCTTTGTTCTCCCTTCATTGACTTCATACTTGGAAACAAATTTGGGCATAGCCATTGTACTGGATTATTGCAGTTCGTGTTAGTTCAAAACAATTTCAGGTTCAGGTATTAGGTTATCTACATACAATCAAAAGCACAGCTCGAACAACACGAACTAATTTAAACAAATTAGACCATTACAGCGCAGTAGATTTGACTAAAGGCTTACATTACTTGCACAACTAAAAAAATACAAACATAGTAAAGTTTAATAGAAATAATAGAATAGTAAATCCAATTGATATTTTTCAAATAGTTTTAATGAAATTAGGGTAAAGGTCTGACGATATGGGAAATTTCTACATGTGTAAATGTAGTGTAGTGTAATATTGCAGTTTGTAAGCAAATTGAAATGCATTACGGCGGATTTAGGGTTTGCGTTTACTTTACTGAATTGCCATTACGTGCTTGTTTAAACCAATATTGAGAAAGTTACGTCTGGTAAATCTATTACTGGCCGTTTATGGCGTGACTCGATTCAATAAGCAGGTTAACGAAATAAATCATTAAACTCAACGAAGCGGAAGACATATAGTAGTACTGGCGAATTTGTAACTTACATTTTGTGTTATGTATTGATGGAACTAATTGTCCATGGGTTTCAAGGAAAAATTCTATATGGACATATATTAATTGCGAAATATCAAATTTATGACTTAAAATCCTAGAATTAATTTAAGCTGTTGGACTGCGCATAACTTGAAGCGTTCGAAACTGAAACTGGTTACTCTACATAACATCTTATTCAGGAAAAAGAAAAAAAACTGCTTGCCATTCAATTGGTGGAGTTGAGAACATTAAAGGACAGTGGATGTGACATAGACACAGTGATTAGTCCTAGTGTGACTAATGCTAGTCGTCCATAATCTGATTGCATGGAACAAATCAACAAAGGAAATCAGAATAAATTATTTGGATTAAGTCCAATTTCATCTTGCCTCACCACCGCACCACACATTCCCAGTTCAGTTTTTATCCCTTTAATTTTGAACACATTAACGAGTATTTATCTCAGATAAAACTTGCTATTTTAATGTGCATGGCTCGTCTAAAACCACATTACATATTTTGACGGCGCAAATGTGAATATTTAATTTCATGTAGCAATAGTGAATACGCATTAAAAGTATGTATCTTAATAAATTGAAAAATTGGTTTGATATGTTCTCGGGTTGATGGGAGGGACCACTGCACTGGGTTGATTTGTAGACTCAAGGATGTCGTAATACATGTAAGATATAAAAACTTGAAATGTAATTCGCCATTGGCCCTGCCCTAGAGATTAAATTCCGTCATCAAAAACCCATATATGGTTAATTATCTTACGTGGTCATTCATTCCTAATTGGCAAATCTCATGGACGTAAAATCCTGCAGAAGTTTACTTGTACCTCACTTGCACCTGCTCAAGACTCCACTGTGTGTTGTACCTGCTTAGTTAGTATGAAGGAAGCGGAAGAGAACTCTTTTAAAAGCTTCCAGTGGAATTTCTATTGTCTTCGATTTGAAATTGTAATCGAGCTTTGCACAAATGTGCAAATTGTCTCCTGAAAGGACCTGTGCAAAAATAAATCCTATGCAATTGCATATAACATTATTCCTTCCTCGTGGATCCCAAATATGGTGTGCTGTGTTTTCAGGGAGCTGACTCAGAGCAGATGATATGCAAACGACATTTGTGTGTTCAATGTGACAAATTTATTGTTTGGTAAATTGCAACAACAACGTGGTAGATCTTTCTGAGTGAGGTAGAAGCCCAATCCTCACTTCATTCTAATCTTTGTCCTACTCTTGTTTCCCATGATTCTGAGAATCACATTCTTTTCTTGTGCGGAGCTCAAGGACAATTACGGTGTGTTTGTTCGTCATAATTTTTGGAATAAGACCATTTTAACTATTAAAGGTTATTTTTTTCCTCGCTACTTCCATAATATTGCTTTTAAATAACTAAGCCAGCAATTCCAGATTGTTGCTGACATAAAAGCGCCAACCCACACTACTAAAATATGTGTAATTAACTGATTAACCAATTCATATTTTATATCTAAGTTTAAATTTTATTAAGGTTAGTATTCCTATTTAAATGTGAGCGTTAATAAGTTCGATTGAGAAGATGAGGATGACGTTCAGTAAGAATTTATGGTTCCTTCTACAAGGTTTGTAAAGTTTAACGATAAAAATAATTTAGTGCCGGCAAGTTTGCCAATTAAGACAAATAAAATAATCCGTTTCATCTAAGCAGTCCTCTAGTTATCATATTTATTGTGTTAACTTGGTAATTGCACTATCAAACCATACATGGGCGCACACAGCATCCAATAAAATATTATGTACTTCGCAATAAACAAGCATAAACACATTAGCTGTTTTGCTGACTATTTTACAATTTGTTCATGCTGCAGTTACAACTGGAGCACTCAATCGTAGCAAACTAAAACATGAAAGGAGATTAATTTCATACTCAAGTTTGCAATAAGAATGGACAATGCAGCAGGCAAACACAATCGTAATTACAACACTTAAATTCTTCGTTGCTCCTCCTGTGATTTTCATTAAAAATTCACGCTGCGTTGCATTTTAAATTTGAATTGAGTTATTGCAATTAAGTTATTAGAAATCAGTAATGCTTTACAGCCATCTAGTTGTTAAGGATTATCAAGTAATTGGATTGAAAGGTTTCCACGATCATACAAGCGGAAACGCTTCAATCTTTATCTAAAATAACAATCCAAACTTTTTGTAAGCTAACGTAAACTATGTTACCCATCCATCATTCAAAATTTATTGGGCAACTATAAACACATCCAACCCATACCAATCAATTACGTATTCATTAATCGAATAATTAAAACACAAAACAACCAATTAAATTTGTTCCATCAAGCACCATCATAGGTTGGATCGTGAAGATTTTACTAACTGGGATGCAAGGCTTTGAGTTTCATGATAAATGCGTGAAGTTGACGCTGGAGCGATTAATTATTAAATTGTACAAAGACACTCGCACATGAAAAACATTAATTGGAATAATGAATCATGCTATCATATTCATTCGCAGGTTTTCAAGCAAATTAATTTTACAAAGCACCCAGTCAAGTACTACATATAGTGTTAGTGTACAAGATTAATTTCCCTCCATTAAAAGCAAGATCCACAATGATGTGACTGATTCATTAGTATGATCCATGGCCCATCGCGTTGTACGGTTAATTAAATCTGAAAATAAAACTAGTCAAATCAATAAACTTTTGGACTATCTGAGGTATTGCATTTTAGGAGGTAAAAATAATCATACTGCGAGTATGCTATTAGTGATTTAATGATTTAGGGTTATTTTTTTACTAGTGTGCATAGTGAACACTTTTGTTGTTGTTTGTGTCCCTCACTGGAATAATGACACTTCCACCGGATGTCATTTGAGGGCGTAAATCCGAACGGAAACTGGCGGGTGAGCCCTCACGTTGACCTTTCGGGTACATGACCTCGGATTCCTTGAAGCGACTCTTGGTCCGGGTTGTTGTTTCCGATGATTCTACTTTGCCGGCCGGTTGTCCGTCAACCCCACGAATTGTTTTTCGTGAGAACCTCGAAGTTGTATCCGTACTGATCCTGGGTTTTGTAACGTCACTGTCCGGTGTGCTATTTGTCATTCTGTAAGTTTCATGATAGTCATCAGACAGCGGGGAATTGGTTCCACCGAATAAAAGGGGTGAATTTAGTGAACGGGATGCAACGGTTCGATCATTCCTTGTTGTTGGTGAATAATTTGTGGGTGTCATGGATCGAGCTGGTGAACTGGCCTTGGCTCGATGTGAAATCGGTTCATTCAAATCCGGAGAATTTTTCTTCACGTTCTCCAAGAATGTTCGTTTTGAGCGGGAAACATTTGTAGTGTCTCTTCGATTAGAGTACACATCATTTTGGATGTTGGAGTTGTAGCTATTAACAGAGTTGACATCTCGGACGCTGCGGCTCATCAAGCTGATGAGTCTCGGACTTAGAAGATCCGGGGACTCAACTAAATGTGGATTGGATTTGTAGGCGTAGCTACTCTTTGGGATTTGGGCGAGTGTTGGTGACTGGATCAGCGGTGGAGCTTTTTCTCGAGACAAGGATCTTGGAGTGAAACTCATGCTTCGGCTCAATCCAGAAGTTTTCCCACTGTTTGTCGTATTATTAGCAGAATTAAACTTGTTTGAAATTGACACGTTTATGTCATCAGCTCCGAATCGTTGTTCCCTGTCGGATCTTGCACCCGAACTTCGTCTTGGCTCCAAGGCAGCATGCTTGTTAAGAAGTGATCCTTCTTCATCTCCAAAATAAAAACGGCGACGTGGCATCGTTTGTGATGTGCGATTATCCACACGATTTTCCTCTAAAATTGCTCCGGTCCCTTCAACACCCCTTAGACGACCCTGAAGTTTAAAACAAATTTTGCATTTATATTTATATACTACATACTGTCTATTACTTTAATTTGGGTATTTTATGTACCATAGTGCTTGAGGCCGTGCCAACAATGTATTTTGGGTGGAATTGCTTTTGTGATGCTCCATCGTACGAGAATACCTTCTCCCGCCGTTCTACCGTTTTCCTTTCCGTAACTTCCGCGTCACCATTTTTATACAAAGTGGTCTGGGCGGGATTGTTGTTCTCTTCAGTTTTGTAATAATTGTTGTGTTTAGTCACGTAGCCGGAGTCACCGGAATCCAATGCATCTCGACTCAGATTCCTTTGTCCTGGGCCGGTATATCCAAAACTCTGTTCTCTTCGTTCGTAAGCTTTTCTCTCTCCCGTGTCTCCGGTTTTCTGCAAAGAAAATTTAAATATAGTTAGACACTCCAATTACTAATGCTGCTATAACTATATTTGATTAGGTTTAGGACATTGCCTTCACCAATTTCTTATACAATTTTATACTGGGTAGTGCATTGCACTGCTTTATCGCACAAACGCAAAACAGCAGAGCCTCCTATTGCGGTAGACTCAACAGGTTTACGAAGGTAAAGTTAAGTTTCTATGTCAAATTTGTACACGTTTCGATGGATGGCGACTCGGAAATCTTCACATTCAATACGCGTACTTTTCTTGTACAAATAAAACAGTTAGAAGAGACTGTAGCCTCTTCACATTTTATATGTGCATTGTGCATAAATTGCAGAATGCAATATCTAACAAGTAATATTTTTAAGTGCTGAAGAAAAAAATCATGATACTCCGTTTTAGACGAACTTCAGGTGGTTCACACAGAAAAGCTACCTAACACATATTTGCAAATATGCGTTATTATACCAATCGTTCTCGTCAGCACATTCGATTTTCGATTGGGCATTGAGAAACTTTAAATTAAACGTAAAATTGTTGCGGAACACACACACAAAAAAATTGTGTTACTCTTCACCTTAGGAATGTTGCAAACTGAAAGGTGTTGAAGTGCTTGAGGATTTTAATGATTTATAGTGGAGATTTATGTAAATTGCTGCAATTCATGAGCCCCTCGGGCTAAACCATTAAGAGAGGATTATGTCTGCTGCACATGTCAAACGAAACGAAGATTATTTATTTAATCTGCAGTTCCTTTAAAGAA